>JAJPUD010016363.1:18779-34305 GCA_023553655.1 Myrmecobius fasciatus | reverse complement strand
TTTCTTCTTGCATCTCTCTTAATTTCTGCCCTAGGAATTTGTGTGCTATTGCACTTGGTGCTTATATATTTAGTATAGCTATTGCTACATTATCTATGGTACCCTTTAATAAAATATAGTTTCCTTCCTTATCTCTTTTGATTAGATCTATCTTGGCTTTTACTTGATCTGAGATAAGGATTGCTACCTCTGCTTTTTTTTTGTTCACCTGAAGCATAATAGGTCCTACTCCAGCCTTTTACCTTCATCCTATATGTGTCACTATGTTTTAGATGTGTTTCTTGTAGACAACATATTGTGGGATTCTGGTTTTTAATCCAGTCTGATATCCACTTCACCTTTATGGGAGATTTCATCCCATTCACATTCACAGATAGAATAAGTAAATCTTTATTTCCTGCCATCTTATTTACCCAAGTTATGTTTTCCCCTTTCCTTTCCCCTTTCTCCCTTCCCCTCTCCTCAGTACTTTGCTTTTGATGACCCTCTCCCCCAAACAATACTCCACCCTTTAGATCCCTTCCCTCTGTTTTTACTCCTTTCCCCTGATTCTTCTATTTTCCCTTCTATTAGTTTATCCCTTTCTTTTCCTCCTTTCCCTCCCCCTTCCCTCTACCAACAGACAAGTTTCTATGTGAAATCAAGTGTCTGATATACACTTTTAGAGCCCAACCTGATGAGAGTAAGATTTACACAATGCTCAACTCCCTCCCCTCTTTCTCTCAATTACATTAGGTTTTCTTTGCCTCTTCAAGAGATTTTACCTTGTTTTTTACCTCTTTTTTTTTTAAGATCTTATTTTTACCACTTTTCCCCTCTTTTCCCCGGTATGACAGCCTTTCCCCCTCTAGTTCTCTTTTTCATATTATCAAAGTAATATCTAATTAATTATTCCCCCAAACTTTAAGCATCCCCCTAGTAGAAATAAAGTTCTCAAGAGTCCTTTCCTTTTTACCTTTTTATGCATCTCTTGAGTTCTGTGTTTGGATGTTGAATTTCTTCTTCAGATCTGCTCTTTTCATTAGAAATAGGTGAAATTCACCTATATCACTGAATGACCATCTTCTTCCCTGGAGGATAATGCTCATTCTAGCTGGATAGGATATTCTTGGCTGTAATCCAAGTTCCTTTGCCCTTCGGAATATCTGGTTCAAGCCCTTCGATCCTTCAGTGTGGAAGCTGACAGATCCTGTGTGATTCTAATTATTTAACCTCGGTATTTGAATTGTTTCTTTCTAGCTGCTAGCAGAATCTGTTCCTTGGTGCTATAGTCCTGAAATTTAGCCACAATATTCCTTTGGGTTTTAATTTTGGGGTCTCTTTCAGGAGGTGATCGGTGAATTCTTTCAATGGTGATCTTGCCCTTTGATTCTACTATCTCAGGGCAGTTTTCTATCAGGATTTCCTGGAAGATAGTGTTTATATTCTTTTTTTCATCATGGCTTTCAGGAAGTCCAATAATCCTTAGATTGTCTCTCCTAGATCTATTTTCCAAGTCAGTTGTTTTTCCTAGGAGATATTTCATATTTTCTTCTAATTTTTCATATTTTTGTTTTTGTTTGACTGATTCTTGAAGTCTTATTGAGTCATTCACTCACATTTGTTCAGTTCTTATTTTTAAAGTGTTGTTTTCTTCAGTTACCTTTTTAAGCTCCATTTGTAACTGGCCAATTGAATTTTTTTGTTCATTGCACTCTTTTTCCACTTCACTAATTTTATTTTTCAATAGATTGGTGTCTTTTTCATATCTCTTTTCCAGGGCATCATATCCTTCTTGCAGGATACTGTATCCTTCTTGCACTAATTTCAATTTATTTTCCCATTTATCCTCCAGTTCTTTTATTAGGTTCTTTAAGCAATCTTCCAGAAAGGCCTTTTGAAACGGGGACCAGTGATGGTCCTTGCTGATTCCCTCTGGAGTTATGTCTAAAGGAACCTCTGGATCTGGGGTCTTCTCTTTCTCTTTGTAAAAGCTGTCTGTGGTGAGAGCTCTCTTTTGCCTCTTCATTTTTTTTATTTAATTTTTTAGACAGCGTGAATATCTCTTTAAGGTAGGGGAAAAAAAAAACGGAGGCTGAAACGGCCGGCTGAAGATTTTGCCCTGAGGCGCTTTGGTGAATTAATTTAATGTGCTGGGCCAGTGGGGGCTAGGACTAAGTCCGAATTACTCCTTAAACAAGGCAAGTTTGCCAGAACACCTGCCCCCAATAAGGGCAGAGTGTCCCGAGTGCCTTAGATATACTCCAGGTGTTTGGAATTTGGAGTTTGGAGTTTGGAGTTTTTTGCCAGTCTGAGCTGAGCTGAGTCCCACCCTCACTTCCGGCCTCCACCAGAGTTCTCTGAGACCAGAGTCCTCTGTTTATCCCTCTGTCCGAGCTAGACAAACCTGATGTGAGGTTTTTCAGAGATATCTGCAAGCAGCATCCAAATATTTCCTGGTTCGTTGACTTGAAGATCAGTTCAGAGGCTTATTTTATTGTTGATTTGAGAGAAGATCGGACGAGGATGCAGAGAGTCACCTTTTCACTCCACCATCTTGGCTCTGCCACCTCCAAGTCACTATTGATCAGAGAAATGCAAATTAAGACAACCTTGAGATACCACTACGTACCTGTCAGATTGGCTAAAATGACAGGAAAAGATAATGATGAATGTTGGAGGGGATGTGGGAAAACTGGGACATTGAGACATTGTTGGAACTGTGAACGGATCCAACCATTCTGGAGAGCAATTTGGAGCTATGCTCAAAAAGTTATCAAACTGTGCATACCCTTTGACCCAGCAGTGTTTGTACTGGGCCTATATCCCAAAGAGATCTTAGAAGAGGGAAAGGGCCCCACATGTGCAAGAATGTTTGTGGCAGCCCTTTTTGTAGTGGCTAGAAACTGGAAACTGAAGGGATGCCCATCAATTGGAGAGTGGCTGAATAAATTATGGCCTATGAATACTATGGAATATTATTGTTCTGTAAGAAATGACCAGCAGGAGAATTTCAGAGAGGCCTGGAGAGACTTGCCATGAACTGATGCTGAGTGAAATGAGCAGAACCAGGAGATCATTATACAGAGCAACAACAATACTATATAATGATCAATTCTGATGGACATGGCTCTCTGCAACAATGAAATGTTTCAAATCAGTTCCAATTATTCAGTGAATAAAGCTATATACAACCAGAGAGGGATCTGAAATGTGGACCACAACATATCATTTTCATGATTTCTATAGATGTTTGTTTGCATTGGGTTTCCTTTCTCAGATATTTTTTGTTCATGTAGTTACAATTGTTTTTGCACAGCAAGATTAGTAGGGATATATGTATATATATATATGTATATATATATTATATATATATATATATATATATATACATATATTCAACTTGTCAAGTATTTTAATATAATTAACATGTAGTGGACTTTCTGCCATCTAGGCGAAGGGAGGGGATTAGGGGGGAAAATTTGTAAAGGAAAGCTTTGCAAGGATCAGTGTTGAAGAACTACCCATACATATGTTATGCAAATAAAAAGCTTTAAAAAAATATAAATAAATAAATAAAGTCCATTTGGTCATGGAATGTGGTCATTGAGATTCAGTGTTGTGATTTTCTTCCTAGTATATTACTTAAAGTATTGTTATCAATATTCTTTAGGGAAATTTTTTTGTTTTTTTTCATTCTGTTTTCATTGTTGCAGTTTAGGTATCGAGACCAAATTAGTATCATAGGTAGATTTTAGTAGGATTTCTTTTTTTGCCTATGATTTTTTTCAAACAATTCCTTTAATATTTGGTAGAATTTACTTGTAAATACATCTGGTCCTGGATTATTTTTCCCCCTTAGGCATCTTATTTATGGTTTGTTCAATTTCTTTTTCTTGGTTAGGGTTATTTAAATATTCTATATCTTATTGTATCGATCTAGATAATCTATAGATATATTTTAAATAGTCATCCAAATTATTGAGCTTATCAGGTTTATTGCCATGCAATTGAGCAAAACAGTTCTTAAAAATAGCTTTTATTTTGTCTGCATTAGTTGTGAATTCATTTTTTGAATTTTTATAGTATCTCAAGTGTATTCCTTATAAATATATTGTTGCTTTCTGTTTTTTTTTAAACTACTTTGTCATCTTCTTCCATCTAATGGATAAATTCCTTTAATTTGGGGAGTAGCGTATGTTCAGGGAGAACTAATATATCTGGTGTGAAGGCCATTTTCCAGCAGTCCTCTGGAGGTCCTAACAATTCTTCTTGAAAAAGAACTCAGCAGGTATCATATCCAAATTGCAACCTTGAATGAAATGAGGATAGCTAATGAAGGCAGCTTTACTGAAGCTGGAGTTGGGTACACATTTTTCTGTGGTGGCTGGCATGAAGGGGAGTGTTCTAAAGTTTATGTAGATTTTACAATCAAAGCTAATCTAGTTAACAAGCTTGTCTACCTACAAAAAGGAATGAATGATAGGCTCATGACAATGTGATTGTTGCTTGAAATAAACTACCACTCCATTGTCATCAATGCATATGATCTGACTAAAATGAACCATAATGGCCATAATGACCTTAAGAGGTGAAAGAAAAATTTTATGAAGACCTGGAGACCTTCATCATCAGTGTTATAAAAAACAGCCAGCTTATTCTGGGTGAGTAGGCACAGGCTGCCAGACATGGCAGGGAATCCTGGGGAGAAATGAATTCACAAAGAGCAATACCAATAGTCACTTATTGTTGAGGGCTTTCCCATTTCATGATCTTTTCATCATCGACTCTGTTTTTCATTTACCTAAATGCAATAAAACTTCATGGACACTCCCTTTCAGCAAACATTGGAATTTAATAGACTATGTCAGTTGATATTTGAATAAAAGAATTCTATGACCTTTTTTGTATAATAACAATTGTCCATATTTTTGGTAGTGCTTTATAAGTTACCAAATTAATTCCTTATATTATGTAATTTAATTCCATCAATATCTCAGTAATATTGAATAAGAATCTATAATATCTAGATATTCAGTAATGTTTAAATCAGTATCACTTCCATTGAGTTTTATTTTCTCTTAAGACAATTCTTGAGTAGATAGCAAATTGATTAGAAAAACTCCATGAGTTTCTATTTTATTTTTATAGCTCATTGCTACCTTTTTGCTTCATAGAGAACTCAATTTTTTTTCAGTTACCTTAATTATATCTAATGTTAAAACTGAGTCTCCTGAATTTTTACTATCTCTCACTTGCTAATTTACTAATCTCTTAATTGAGTCTGTTCCTGAAACAAAAGTCAAAATATACCAGCTCAGTAATAGTTCTACAAAAAAGGAAAGAATTGAGTTTTAATTCCTGTGAATTCCAGGGTATCTGGATATCAATTAGTGCTAGAGGCAAAAAGCAGAAGGTCATGTAAGATAATTGCCATTTTAAGAGTAGAGAAAAAAATTGCCAATTGAAGTTAACTAAAAAATATTCAGGCAATTATTACTCTGGGGGGAGAAACAACACCCATACTTTTGACAAGATTTAAATGCTTACTTTCTTACTTTCACTTTCCTGTGTTTCTAGCTAATACAAATGGAAAAAGTGTGCAACTTTCATTTATAAAAGAAGTCATGAATGTTTTCAAGAAATGCAAGATGGTATTGTTTTATGCCTCTTTTACTCTGTGCCAAACTTGTTGCTTTACTGAAATCTCAAGTTTTATTTCTCTGTACACTGAATTAATTACTTTCCATCTGAATTATGTTTTTCTTATTTTCACAACACCAGTGAATTCTTGCCAAATTAATTTTCTGTTTGTAGATGGTCTATTAACTACAGTATAAAGTCTCTGTCCCTTAGGCAAGAAATCAAAGAATACATTTATTCTGTGCTTTGCAATGATGAATCAAGTGGAGAGAGTTTATGCTTCTGTTCTCAACATTGACCAGATCAAAACCTTGGTGGTTTTTAGTTTCTGTTTATATTAATTGATTGAATAGTTTAGCTTAATGATTTATCATGTATAGGTACACATAGAATATGTGTAGATACACATGTATGCATATAAATATATGTGCACAGCTATGTATCATGTAACCATAAACACATATACTCCACATATACATAAACATTTATATATATGTATATATATATGTCAATATACACATATGTCTTTATATAGCTCTACCTATTTATCATCTGTCTATTTGACTTTACTGTATCAGTGATAATGTCCATTTATATTCTCAATTTACATTAGCATGTAAAGTTCTTGAGCATACAGAGTGGTTTAACATTTTTTTGCTTTCCCAGAATTTAGCTGATTTTTTGAATAAATATTGAGTACTGATAGAAGCTTGTTGGCGATTTCTAACCATTAGCCATTTTCTTTGTAATCCCCACATCCAAAATAGTTCTTTGAACTTAGTATGCAATTAAAAAAATATAGTAAATGAATTAAATGTTCAGTAAATAATTACTGATTTCTATACTTTCCAAATTCTTATGGAATATGACCTTATCTCTCCAGTCTCTACAGTTGATTTCTCAGGGACTAGATGATTCATGTACAATGTTAGGTTTCTTCCTTTTTTTTTTTTTTTTTTTTAATCAATATAATTTGTGTCAGGAATATTTTTTTATTTTGCAGCAAATTTTTTTTTTTTTTTTTTTTTTTTTTTGAGGCTGGGCCAATTGGGGTTAAGTGACTTGCCCAGGGTCACAGAGCTAGGAAGTGTTAAGTGTCTGAGGCCAGATTTGAACTCAGGTCCTCCTGACTTCAGGGCTGGTGTGCAAACTTCTTTTAAATTTTTTTCCTGCCATTTTTGTTGGGTAAATTGTAGGAAAACTAGGATTCAAAAGTTAAAACTTTAGTGACTTTGATGCTGTCAACCCTAAAAATTTAATGATAATTACCTCTATAAAGGAATCTTTTTTGCCCAAAAGGGCTATGATTATGGTACTTTGATTATTCATTTATTCATTCATTTGTTAATACTGACTTAAAAATTTCAAATTTGGTGATGTGCTCATTATAATGTCTTTGGATTAGCAGAGATGAATGATTTTTCAATTGCTTAAAATTATTTTCAAAATGAACCATACATAAAGGGAGAAACTGGGACAATTAGGCAGGTGTTATTTTTAGTTAGCCCAATAAATAGGAAATTTTAATTCTCTAAGAGAAAGTGCTAGAACCCAAATCTTTTGTCTAAGGAAAGATAGTCTAATTAGTAAAACCAGGCTAAGGTATTTATATGGCCTTAAAGAGATTGCCTGAAGCAAGGCCCTAAACAAAAGGCTGTAGCCTATACTTAATCAAATTGTAAGGTGACATTCCCTTACTAATGTTTTGAATGTTTGTTACCTGAGGATCCTGTCTTCCCTCTAAGTACTTCCCTTTGCTCAGGGGCTGTTGGACTATCCAAATTTCATGAAATTCTAATTAAATTTTTCTGCTTTCCACTTTGAGAGACCTCTGAATAGTATTTTGGGTGAGGGTCTGCACATCCCATACACTTTTTATATTCTTTCCCTGAAATGCTATTCCCTCCCTTGATTCCCCATGGATTGGGTACTATAGAGGTTACAGTCTAATGGGAGTAACTAATTCCCCCACTGTGATTGTGAATACCCACCCCTGATTACATGTCACAACATGTTTCTTATTCTAATTCATGACTTTCTTCCATAAGTTTTGTTTCCCTTGTTTCCTGTCAATCTAGCCTTTAGATTTCATTTCTTAGGTTTCAATTCCATTTTTCTGATTTAAGTTTAATTTCCTGTATTTCTCTAACTTAAATTTTGTAACTGTGGAAATTATATTTTCATTCAATTATCATATGCCTGCATCTAGGATTGTAATAGATGCAGTCTCTCCCTATTAAAGAATTTATGATCATAGATAGTTTCATATTTACTAAAGCATTGTATTGATTAATTATTTTGGAAGAACTCAAGATATTTCCAAAAGCACTGTTGCATATAACTTCACAGTGTAAAGTGGGGAAGAGATGGGTAAAATGTCACCTGATAGGTAACAAAATAAAACAAAACATAACAAAGAAACAAACAAAAAAACTTAAATCATGGAAATGTGAAATTATTCTATATTGGTGACTGACAACATATAAATAAGTAAAAAGTATTTATTAAGTATTTCATAAGTACCTGACACAATGCTGATAAACGTTGCACACCAATGCAAAAGAGATAGTTTCTTCCCTCAAAGAGATTACATTGTAGTAGGGGAATACAACCAATCTTAGGGCTAATAGCCCAGGAACAGAGTTGTTTTCTGATTCTTCAGCTCCTTCTGGATTCCTAGGTGAATTTAAACCCTCTAATGATTGTTAACATGAATACAAAAATTACTAAACTATAGGTCAGAATTTCCCTTCTTCACAGGGGAGCAGGACAATGGAATAACACAATAAACATTTAATTAGAAGCATTTTTTAATATCAGAGCTGCTTGACATACCAGTAATCCTTTGTGAGTGAACTCTAGCTAAATTTGGAGATTGTTAAAACTGCCAGAAACTGCAGAACCTACTTTCATCAGCTCAAGACCAACCTTCAAGCTGCAGACTCAAGACCTTGTTTAGCACTTTGTAAATATGTGCTTATTCTGTTCTCTATACTTGATCCTTGAACTCTAGTTTTCATATGGTATCAAGAAGTAAGTGAAATTCTTTAGCTCTCTTGCCTGGAACTATCCATCCACAACCCACTTCCTTCCCTCCCTAAACCACCCGTTTTCTGCCTCCTTTTGCCATTCCTTAACATTCTTTCTTTTTTTTTTTTTTTCCTGAGGCAATTGGGATTAAGTGACTTGCCCAGGGTCACACAGCTAGGAAGTGTTAAGTGTCTGAGACCAGATTTTAACTCAGGTCTTCCTGACTTCAGGGCTGGTGCTCTATCCACTGCACCATCTAGCTGCTGCCATCATTCTTTCTTAGAAAATTATAAAAAAACATTTCTTGCTTCTCCAAATTGAGTTGTTCAATTGTTACATATGATCATGTCCATATGTGTTTAATAAAGATAATTCAACTTTTATAGACACAATCTCCCTGCATTTTTATTCTCATTTGAAAGAGTAATTTGGGTTCTATAGGGTTAGTCTAAGTGTCCTCTAGTTTTCTTACCTTTGGAAAAGAGGGCTCCAAATTCTGTAGGATTCATATCTTAGTTTACATATTTCAGATTTCAAGGACAGTGCTCAACATATAGTAAATACTTAAATTAATTCTTATTAAATTTTTGTTCTGTTCTCAGAAAATAAACACTGATGTGTAGATGTGCTTTTCTTATCAAAACAAATAAAATCTCCTATAAATTCAATATTAATTCCCTTTTAGTTTTAATTTTTTTTCCCTAAACCTTTCCAATATCATACATGCACTATTCAAATAACAGATGCCCAAAGTAATATATGGCTGTAAGAGTTGAACTCTAAGGAAATTTGAACACCACAGAGTCAAAGCTTCAAATTGTAGTCCTAATTCCTGGCATAGCACGATTGAACTAATTAATACTTAAAAGATATTATATTTTATTATTCATTGGAGAGACCAATACTGACACTAATACTTAAGAACATTGTACACATAATGAAACAAGTCTCATTGGAAAAGATTGATACAGGGAAAGAGTGAATGGAAAATAAGGGTATGTAGGGGTGAAAAGGGAGAGATAATTTCATGAAAATAACTAAAATAAACTAGGATAGACTTCAGGATATAGTGGAGGCAAAAAGAGTCTTGTGTGCTATTGTTCACAGGGATCAGAACTGAACAACTTGACGACAAACCAAAATGAATTTTCATGAGAGTTAGCCAAACTAAATCAAGTGAGAAATCTTAGCATTCTATTTTTTTTTATTTTTGTTTACTGACCTAAAGAACAATGCCTACCAACACAAAATAAAAATTGTTCACTATGCCGATATCTAAATTATCCCCTTTTCTGCTCTCTCCCCTCTCTGCTCTTATACTTTTCTATGCATCCCTTTGATTGGATTTCCATACTTATTTTCCTAAGTGTTATATTTTATATTTTATCATAATGAACTTTATTTTGTTGGCTTCTTTTTCCTTTTCCTAATCTAAATGAGGTTATTTTTTATTCTAATCTTATCTGGAATGTTATTTCTACTTCCTATTCTCCATTTTAAGTTGACTTCTGAAGAAAATTGCAGAAGAAAATATATTATGGAGTCTTTATTCAGAGTTCATTGACATAATTTGGTAATAAAATTTCAAGCTAATGTTTTATCATTATCTTCTGATTTCCTTTATTAGTACAGTGACTAATTTAATTTAATTTATATTAGATTATGCTGCTCTACTGCTACTCTAAAATGGAGAAACCTTATCTTTTTTATCCATTGCTCTCAGATAGAGATATGTTTCAAATATTCACCCATCTTTGTAAAGCATACTAAAAGCTACTTATAGTTCACTGTTCATCTAGAAAGATATTAATAGTATTTCATTTGAATATCTTTGACCTGGTTTCATGTATACTTTATTTTTTAAATTGGCACAGAAGAGTTTTTAAGACAAGGCTTTTAAATTTAGTAATACTCAGTGATTATTTGAGGTAGTAAAACAAAAAAGTTCCATTTTTTAATTAGAAAGAAAAGTACCAAGTTTTCTCTATGTTCCATTATAATTTGCTTCCTGCTTCTGTTCTCAATTATTAGAGAATGGCTGTAAAAAATCTTGTTATATGTTGCTATATGTTGTCATATTCTTTATATTTTATATATTATGTTTATATATGTATATTTGTAAAAAAAAGTATAAAGTTATATGACTTTTAAAGAAGTAATATCTTATGGACCATCTCACATTGCAGTTTTCCCTCCCTACTCCAAACCCCATTCCTGTCCTGCTATTTATAATTGCTCTATTCTTTCTCTTTTTTTAAAGATTTGATTTATTGTATTGTTGATTGTCTAGATTTAAGAACATATTGGAGAAAATGTTCATAAGTTAGAATAAATTTAAAAGTTTGTCATGAAAACATTTTTTTCAGCACACTTTTACTTACAGATTTAATATTTTGTGATTTTCTATGAATAGGTGGTGAGTCAAAGATGAATCAAAGTATGGTAACTACAAAAAGAATTAACAAAGGGGAAAACTACAAAGAGAATATATCTTAATCTTGGACTTTATTAATATTACTGTTAATCACACCCAAGATTGAATATAATTTTTCATTGTTTTTATCATAGTAAGTTTATTTATTTTTAATACACATTGCTTTATGAATCATATTGTAAGAGAAAAATTGAAGTAAAAAGGAAAAACTATGGGAAAGATTTAAAAAAATAGAAAAAGGTAGTGAATATAGCATGTGCTGATTGACATCCAGTCTCCTTAGATCTTTTTCTGGATATAGGTGAAATTTTCTGTCCAAAATCTATTGGAGTCGTGTAAAATCAATGAACCACTGAAAAGAGACAAGGCTTTCATAGTTGATCATCACACATTCTTGCTGTGTACAATACATTCCTGGGTCTGCTTGTTCTGCTCAACATCAGTTCATGTAAATCTTTGCAGGCCTTTCTATAGCCACCTTGTTCATCATTTCTTATAGAACAATAACATTCCATTATCTGCATGTGCCACATCTTGTTCAGCCATTCCACAGTTGATGAGCATCCACTCCATTTCCAATTCTTGGCTACTAAAACAAAATAAAACAAAACAAAACAAACTCCACACAAATCAAAACAAAACAAACAAACAAAAAAAATGAACTGCTACAAATTTTTTTGCACATGTGGGTCCTTTTTCCCCTTCTTTATAATTTCCTTGGGATACAGACTCAGTAACAGCACCACTGGATCAAAGATATGGACACTTTTATAGCTAAATAGTTCCAAACTGCTCTCCAAAATGGTTGGATCATATCACAACTCCACCAACAATGCATTAGTGTACCAGTTTTTCACCAACCCCTCCAACATTTATCATTATCTTTTCCTGTCATTTTAGCCAATCTAAGGAGTGTGAAAACATACCTCAGAGTTGTTTTAATTTGCATTTCTCTAATCAATAGTGATTCAGAGTATTTTTTTTCATCATCTGAAAATTGTCTGTTCATATATTTTGACCATTTATCAACTGGAGAACGACTTATATTCTTATAAATTCGGCATAGTTCTTTATATATTTTAGAAATGAGATCTTTATCAGAAATATTGTCAGTAAAGATTTTCCCCCAGTTTTGTACTTCTCTTTTAATCTCGTTTCTGTTGGTTTTGTTTGTGCAAAAACTTTCTGATTTAATGTAATCAGAGTTGTCCATTTTACCTTTCATAATGTTCTCTATTTCTTCTTTGGTCATAAATTCATCCCTTTTTCAAAGATCTGATAGGTAAATTGCCCCTTGTTCTCCTAATTTGTTTATGGTATCATCCTTTATGCCCAAATTCTATTTCCATTTTGACTTTATTTTCATAATAGGGTATGAGATGTAGGTCTACCCTGAGTTTCTGATATTTTATTTTCTAATTTTCTCAGCAATTTTTTTGAAATAGTGAGTTCTTATTCCAGAAGCTGGAGTTTGAGGATTTATAAATTAGTGGGCTGCTATGGGCCTTGATTATTGTCTTGTGTATATCTAATCTATTCTATTGATCTACCACTCTCTTTCTTAGTCAGTACCAAATGTTTTTGATTACTGCTGCTTTATAATATAGTTTTAGGTTTTGTACTGTTAAGTGCTATGTCCTTTATCAAATTATCTTTCACATACTTGTCTTTTTTTCAATATAATATATTTTAATAGAATAAAATCAGATAACTTTCATAGCTATTATTAGGGATAAAATTCTTAACCAAATAAGGGGTAGAAGTGATCATAAAATATAAAATAAATAACTTCAATCACATAAAACTGAAATGTTTTTCACAAAAAAAAAATCAATGAAAGTAGAGTAAGGAAAGCAGTGGACTGAAAAAATCCTTGCATCAAATCTCTGTTTTTTTATTCTTAAAATTTTATTTTTTATTGATGTTTTTATTTTAAAAACATATGCAATGATAATTTTTTCAACATTGACCCTTTGAAAAACCTTGTGTTTCAATTCTTCCCCACTCCTCTCACCCCTTTCTCTAGAAGCATATAATCCAATATATTTTAAACATGGTAAAACTATCACATACTTGTCTTTGTTAATGTTGTATGTATGCCAGTATTGAGAATGTGAATTTCATGAGTGTAGATACAAGATAGTACAGAGAAAAGTGTATATGTTCTGATATCAGAAGAGCTATTCTTATATTCCACCTCTGTTGCTTACCACTTGCTTTATATTATTCAAGTACCTTAAACTCCTTGGACATTAATATCCTAATTAGTAAAATGTGGTGTGTGTGTTTGTGTGTGTGTGTGTGTGTGTGTGTGTGTGTGTGTGTTGGCAGTAGATGGCAGCTGAGATTTCATCTAGATATAAATCTATAATCTGATGAAATATTTCATTTTGTCTCTGCATTCCCATTGCTTAGCAGAATATCTTGCACACAGTTGGAGCTTAATAAAAACTTATTGAATTGAATCTTAACATCTTCTAGTCTGAAGCCATTGAAAGACTAATATTTTTCTTATTTTTAAATGAATCCTGGGGGCATGCTCCAGGAACTCTAAATCTGGTTAAGAATTTAATTCAAAATCCTTAATGCATTTACTTTTTGGTGGAAGAAGAAGCATCACTTCCTTGCTTTAGGAAGAAGAGAGACAGTTAATTAAAATAGTATTCTAGGTTTCTCAAAACATAAAAATCCAATAGGGATTGATCAGATTCATGATTTATAATTAAAATGAGTTATCCTTGAATCTATTGACTTCAAAACAACAGCATATATAACATTACTTTTAGACTAGAAGCCATGATTGCAATATATGGAATGATATGTTTTTATTAAACACACACAGAAATACACATAATGTATACATATACTTGCATATGCATGGAGCTATATAATTATAGTCAATATGTATGTGCATATATATATAAGTATATATATATGTATATATATATATAAACACGTATGCATACATACACATTGTGTATACACATTAAATAAGAGGGCTTAAAAAATGTTTGTGGCAGCCCTTTTTGTAGTGGCAAGAAACTGGAAATTGAAAGGATGCCCATCAATTGGAGAATGGCTGAATAAATTATGGTATATGAATGTTATAGAATATTATTGTTCTGTAAGAAACGACCAGCAGGAGGATTTCAGAGAGGCCTGGAGAGACTTGCATGAACTGATGCTGAGTGAAATCAGCAGAACCAGGAGAACATTATACCCAGCAACAAGACTATATGATGATCAATTCTGATGGTCATGGTTCTGTTCAACAATGATGTGATTCAAACCAGTTCTTATTTTTCAGCGACGAAGATAGTCATATACATCCAGAGAGAGGCCTGTGGGAACTGAGTGTGAACCACAAAACAGCATTTTAACGTTTTCTGTGAATATTTCCATACATTTTGTTTTCCTTCTTAGGTTGTTTTTTCTTCTTCTCTTTCTAGATCTGATGTTTCTTATGCAGTAAGATAACTGTATAGATATGTATACATGTATTGTATTTGTCATATAATTTATCCTATTTAGCATGTATTAGATCACCTGTCATCTAGGGGTGGGGGGTGGGGGGAAGGAGGGGGAAAGCTTGGGAAAAAAAAAGTTTTTGCAAAGGTCAATGTAGAAAAATCACTCATATGTTTTGTAAATAAAAAGCTTTATAAAAAAAAAAAAAAAAGAGGGCTTACCCTGAGGAGGTAACTTGTCACTTGCCCTTTTACAACCCTTCACCCCCTGCTGCTTTCTCCCTATCATGAAAAATAACTTTTTAGAATAAAACCCCAAATACTAACCTCTTCACATATAGATCATTCATCCATGCAACACTGGAAGTTTGCCCTGGGGTTGAGTTTCTTGATTAACTGATAAATGACTAAAAATTCCTCTCAGTCCATTCTATTTAGCAAGTCCTATCCAATGTATTACTTTTTATAGAGCCATTTACCAAAATACCAGGGTCTTGCCATTCACTCTGCCTCTCTCTATATATATAACTTCAATATTCCTTTTCAGCTCTTGATTATGTTCCGAGAACATTAATCAAATCAATATTATTATTGCTACTGGAAAGAAAATGACAATATACTGTTCTACTCAAAGTACCTATGGCTGTCGATAAAAAACTTCCTTTCCTGGAGACTACTCTACAGTATTGTAATAGACCCCATTATATTATAAATTTTTTGAAGGCACAAATTCTCATTTTTTTTTTTATTTTTATTTTTATTTTTTTATTTTATTTGCATAACATATGTGTGGGTAATTCTTCAACAATAACCCTTACACAGCTTTCCGTTACAAATTTTCCCCCCAACTCCCCACCCCTCCCCTAGATGGCAGGATATCCACTACATGTTAATTATGTTAAAATATTGGCAAATCGAATATATGTATACATATTTCCAAACTTATCATTGGTGTGTAAGAAAAATCTTATCT
>JAJPUD010016363.1:0-13779 GCA_023553655.1 Myrmecobius fasciatus | reverse complement strand
CCCCCCACAAATTCTCATTTTTGAATTAGTTTTTGAATTATCCAAGTGCCTAACACATAATAAATAATTAATAAATGCTAATTTACTAACTGGTTAACAAACATTTGGAATAAAATGGAGAATATAATGGCACAAGAGTTAATGCAAATTTCACTGTGAAATTTAAATTATTTTTTTCTCCAGTTTCTATCACCAGTTATCTTGAGCCATTCTTTGTGGCATCTCAGCTTCAGAAGCTGTATTGAGTGCAGAATCATCTGCAAATAAAAATCATACGCCAACACTCCCTCCACTTCAATTTTGTCTTGTAGACTTTTCAAGGTAAAAAAAATGACCACCAATGCAATAGCTAATTTTATTGAGATCTATTATGCATGGTTTTCTTTTAATAAAAGAATGTTCTTTTATATTAGACATTAATAGCTCGTGATTAATTAATAATAATGTATTAAATAAATTATTATTAGAATGGACAATACTGCAAAAGCTTGTATCTATTTTATTACTATCTATATACTATAATATATCCCATTTATTTTATTACTATGCTGAAAGAAAAAGAAAATGATTCTATACACACACACAATTACACATTCACATCAGTAAAGACTGTATACATGCATAACACATATATACCTACATTAAATCAAGTTAGATAACATTACCAAATAATTACATGATTATAATTTCAGTTATAAAATATGCAATGAATTACATTTTCATTAACTAATTTTAATATGCTGATGTTTTTATTAAAGTTAATAACTATAAAGAATTATAGAGTTTTTAATAATGAATCATTTAAATATTGAACACTGAGAAGAATAAAGAATAAAAAGTTTTTATGGATTTTACTTTAAGAACTTTTATCATCTCTATAGTTGTCTCTTTTTTTTCTCTCTTTCATTTGGTGATCTCATTAATTCCTATGGATTCAATTATCCTTATATTGATGATACTCAAATCACTTATCAACTTTAATCTCTCTCCAATTCTACATTTTTACATTTCTATTGATCTACTAAACATCTTGAATTGGCTATTCTGTACACATCTTAAACCCAACATGTCTACTGATTCTACAATCTCAGGGCAGTTTTCTTTCAGGATTTCCTGGAAGATAGTGTTTAGATTAGTTTTTTTCATAATGGCTTTCAGGAAGTCCAATAATCCTTAGATTGTCTCTCCTAGATCTATTTTCCAAGTCAGTTGTTTTTCCTAGGAGATATTTCATATTTTCTTCTAATTTTTCATTTTTTTGTTTTTGTTTGATTCTTGAAATCTTATTGAGTCATTCACTTGCATTTGTTCAAGTCTTATTTTTAAAGTGTTGTTTTCTTCAGTTACCTTTTTAAGCTCCTTTTGTAACTGGCCAATTGAATTTTTTTGTTCATTGCACTCTTTTTCCACTTCACTAATTTTATTTTTCAATAAATTGGTGTCTTTTTCATATCTCTTTTGCAGGGCATCATATCCTTCTTGCACTGATTTCAGCTTATTTTCCCATTTATCCTCCAGCTCTCTCTTGAGGTTCTTTATGCAATCTTCCAGAAAGGCCTTTTGAAAAAGGGACCAGTCATGGTCCTTAATAACTTCCTCTGGAATTTTGTCTAAAGGAACCTCAGGATCTGGTATCATCCCTTCTTTTTCTCTTGATAAAACCTGTCTATGGTGAGAGCTCTCTTTTGCTTCTTCATTTTTTTTTTTTTTAGACAGCGTGGATATCTCTTTAAGGTAGGGAAAAAATGTCGGTGGAAGATCTTTGCCCTGGGGCACTTTGACGAATTAACTTAAGGTGCTGGGCCAGTGGGGGCTAGGACTAAGTCTGAATTACTCCTTAAACAAGGCAAGTCTGCCAGAACACCTGCCCCCAATCAGGGCAGAGTGTCCTGAGTGCCTCAGATAAACTCCAGGTGTTTGGAATTTGGAGTTTGGAGTTTCTGCCACAGTGAGCTGGGTCCCACCCTCACTTCCGGCCTACACCGGGGTCCTGTGTTTAACCCTGTCCGAGTTAGACAAACCTGATGTGAAGTTCTTCAGAGATATCAGCAAGCAGTATGCAAGTATTTCTGGATTTGTTGACCTGAAGATCAGTTCAGAGGCTTATTTTATTGTTGATTTGAGAGAAGATCAGAGGAGGATACAGAGAGTCACATTTTCACTCCGCCATCTTGGCTCCACCCCCCAAACCCAACATGTCTAAAACTGAACTCTATCTTTACTTCAAATCTTTATGTTCTTACTGCTTTCCTATAATTGTCAAAGATACCACCACCCTCCTAATCATTTGGCCTGCAAACTATGCATTAATCTTTCCTCATTCTCTCATTTACTATATCCAATCTGTTTCCAAAACCTGAAAATTTTATTTTTGTACTATCTCTCACATATATACCATCCATTCTCTAACATTGCTGCTGTCCAGTACATATTATTCCAGTATCACCTCGTGTTTGTGTTATTGTAATAGTCTTTTGGTTGGTTTCCTGGCCATTAATTTCTTACTTTAGTCAATCCTCCACTAATCAACTTTTTGCTCCATTTTCAGACTTTCTTGACTTCCTTCCAGTCCCAGTTAAAATCCTTCCTTTCATAAGAAGCCCTTTCCAATATCACTTAATTCTAATGCTTTCCCTATTGAATATTTCCAATTTACCCTATAATTACTTGTTTGTTCATGTTTATTTGCCTTTTCTCTTCCCTATTAAGCGATGAGTTTCATAAAAGCAGGGAATAATTTTTTTTAACCTTTCTTTGTATCTTCAGTGCTCAACACAGTTTTGGTAAATAATGAACACAATAATTTTTTATTGAATATGATTTCAGTACCCTTTGCTGATACCAGTTATATATTCTCACATTTAATGGGAAAATAGTTCAGAAACTATAGAACACCAGTGTAGTTGTGCCATAGTTTCATAAATTTGCTAATTTAGACTAGACTTTTAAATTTTATGAGATCACTTGGCATTGTCTATTTCTTTAGGTTAGGGTGAACATAACAAAATCTCATTGAATTTGAATCTGAATAATAGTCATTTTTAAAAGTTTGTATAGTGTTTATATAACAGATATGTTTATATGTGTGCGCGCACACACACACACACACACACACACATATATATATATATATCTGTGTGTATATACAAATAAGTGTATGTATATACACTGATATCTGTAGCATATAACTATTACCCCAGCAAGGGCAAAGATCTTGACATGGTGCAAAGAAAATGAAAGACTGATTTCCCTTGAGTGCTTTATTCAGTCCCGCAGTTGAATGCAAACTACTTTAGGTCAGAAAGAGTTTATAACTTTTTGGTGTTTGAATCTTTGCCACCTGTCAGAGTAGTTCAAATATATAGCAACATTTTTTAAAATAAGAGTTTGTTGAATTGAATTGAATTGAATTTGAACTTACTGATTGTATTTCACCTAAATGAAAATTTTCTTTACAAATTCATATGCTATAAATTACATTTCTTGTACAGTCTAATGAATCTAAACTAATGTACCTTAAATATAAACTGTTATTCTATGACTGAAAAAGTTATCTGAGCCCTGTTCATCAAATTTCCATTTATTGAATGATGTTACTTGGACATGGATTTAGTATATTTCTTTAGATTGGTACATATACATTCATAGTCAGAATTGTGACTATTGTAATGCCTTTATAATAAGAATGGCAGTAATTTTCATAAGGATTTCCATTCATAGCAAAATGAAGTCATTTCAATGGAAAATTTCTTAAGTCTTTAGTACATAGCCAAAAAGGAAAGAAAGAGCTTGAATTGAAAAGAATACACAACACAATAATATTCTTTGACTTCTAAAGTAAAATATTTTTGTATAAGTACTTACAGAAGTTATACTTTCCAATGAAAAATTATTCTTATCCACTTTGAATTGATCTTTCCCCCAATAGAAAAAGGGAAGTCAAATGATATCAACAGTTCTCAAAAGAATTACAATTCTTTTGTATAAGAATTATGAACCATATGAAAAATTCCAAATGACTAAAAAGAAATATGCAAATTACAAAGAAAACTTAGATATTTCATGTTTTCTCTATCAAATTGGTAAAGATGGCAAAAGATTGGAATTGTCTATGTGGCATGGATTAAGGAAAGATGCACTCACTAATTCACTGTAGATATTACTCTTAATCGATCTGATAATTCTGGAAAGTAATTTGGAATTTTGAAAAGAAACTAAATACAATGTGAAAATCCCTTAAATTAGGTATCACATTTCTAGGCAAGTAGCCTAGGTCCCATGTAAGCTAATTATAATAAAAAAAAAAGACCTTAAAAATACCAAAATATTTATAGCAGCATTTTGGTTAGCATTAAAATATTGTAAAGTAAATAATGATCTATTAGAAAATGGAAAATCAAGCTGTGATATTTAAATATAATGGAATATATACTGCATCTTTATGTATATGTTTGTGATTTAAGTTGAATAGAGTAAAAAAAAATGATTTATATTCCTTGATATGAAGTGAAGAAAATAGACCTAAGAAAACAATATATTTTTATGGTTTTTCAGTGAGGTCCGATTTTTGTGATCCAATTTGTGATTTTCTTGGTAAAAAATACTGAAGTGATTTGCCTTTTTTTTTTTCACACTCATTTTATAGATGAGGAAACTAAAGAAAATAAAAGTAACTTGCCTAGGGTCACATAGCTAGCACGTATCTAAGAATAGATTTGAACTCAGTAATATGAGTCTTCCTGATTTTTAAATCAGACATTTGATGTACTGCACCACCTACCTGCATCCTACACACACTACACACATGCACAGAGATTTTATACATATTTATGTATATAATATACACACAAATATATGTATGTAGTTTAGACATACAAATTGCCCAATATATACATATGAAAAATGTAATTGGAAAGAATAGTAACAAGCCTATTGAAAATAGGTTATGATGATTGAGTTTGGCTATATGGAAGAGATATAAGAAAATATTTCCCTCCTTTTTTAAGTAGAAAAATATGCATGAAACACTGCATATTATATCAATTCATTTGTTGTACTGGTTAGGGTTGCTGATTCCTCACTCCCCATCTCCTTTTTTTGTGGGAACATGCAAATTATTTATAAAAAAATCTATGATCTTTTAAAAATATATGCCTGTTCATTCTAGAAGTAGAAGGATGCTTCCCTATAAAATAAGTATGTAGACAGCTCCCCAATCTGAAATCCAATATTTATTAAAATTTATTGTAATGTTTTATAACTTTTTCCAATCTATATCTAGTGCAGTGGATCCTTCAAAGTCTGAGAGTTAAGTTTTGCAATTTATTTAATAAAAGCACATTCAATAATCCCTAAATAAAATCACATAACTTTTGACAAAGTAACTCAAAACATTATTTTTTTTAAAGTTGATCGGTGTGGTTAGTGGAAAAACTAATAAAAAAGTTGACATATAATTATGAATAACAATATGAAAAAGACATCATATTTTTAAAAACCAAACCTACCCATTATTATTATTATATTTAGTCTTTTATTACAAATACCTATGTGCTTTGTATCATTTCCTTATTATATTTGATATTATTTTGTAATTATGTTAATAAAATTTCAATATATTCTAAAATAAAAGTAACCCAGAAAAATGTAAGCAGTCTACAAGGACATCTACTGGGGTTTTCAAAAGTCATCATCATGTACAATCAAGCCACTATTTGATAATTAAGAATGCCATTGTAGTTTGAGAAAACAATTATTGAACATGCATGTTCCAGTTTTATCTTCTAGTTTTGCACAGAATCTGGAGGTTCAGTCACCTCCCTTGATACAAATATTTTATCTTTCATTATATTAGTAATGTTTAAAATTTCTATTAGTTTTGCCACCCAGTTTGTGGGCTTTTCCCCCCATTGTGTTGGAGTTCTTGGAAGCAGCTATATGGCATAATGGACAAAGGGCAGGGCCTGAAATCAGAAATACCTGACTACTGGACAATTCTTGGTTGTAATTCTGTTGGTTGAACTTATGTAAATATTACTTATGAATTGCATTTTTATTTCATTTTCAGATATTATTCACTGTAGAGCTTCTATGTAGGAATAAACAGCATTTGTTTTTATTTGTTAGGAGGCAAAGACAAGATGGGGGAAAGAAAGATTAAGGCTGAAAATTATTTGAAGCTTAATCTCATTAGGTTTGGTCAAAGAGGAAACATCAGACATATTTATTTTGATATAGAAACTTTTCTCATCTTACAGAGAAGTAGGAGGGGGAAAGGGAAAGGAAAGATGGAGATTAATAGAAAGGAAAACAGAAGTGAAAATGAAAGGTTAAGAAAGGGAGAGAGGCTGGAAAAAAGGAGGGCAGATTGAAGGAAGTGGTACAGATCAGAAGCAAAACACTGGGGAAAGGGGAAAGAAGAGAGAAAAGATTAACTTGGGAAAAATAGGATAGTGGGAAATAGAGAGTTGGTAATTTTACTTCTGAATTTGAATGGGATTAACTCTCACATAAAACAAGTGGATAGCAGAGTAGATTAAAAATCAGAATCCTGCAATATGTTGTTTATAAGAAACACATTTGAAGCAGGTAGATACATATAGAGTAAAGGTAAAAGGTAGAACAGAATCTATTATGCTTCATTTGAAGTAAACAAAAAAAAATCAGGGACAGCAATTCTAATCTGATAAAAAAAAAAAGCTAAAATAGATCCAATTAATAAGAGATAAGGAAATTACATCTTGCTAAAGGGTACCATAGATAATGAAATGATATCAATACTAAACGTATATGCACCAAATGTTATAGCATACACAGCAAAACTATACTAGTGGGGGATCTCAATATTACTCTATCAGAACTGGATAAATTGAACCACAAAATAAACAAAAAAGAAGTTAAGGAGAAAAATAATAGTTTAGAAATGTTACATATGGTAAACCTTTGGAGAAAATTGAATTGGGACAGAAATAAATATACTTTTTTTAATCAGTGGTGCATGGATCCTATACAAAAATTGATCAGATTTTAGGGCATAAAAATGTCAAAATTAAATGCAGAAAGGAAGAAATTCTAAATGCATTTTTTCAGATCATGATGCAATAAAATTACATGTAATAAGGGACCAGGGAAAATAGACAAAAAATTAACTATAAACTAAATAATCTAATCCTAAAGAATGAGTGGATAAAATAACAAATCATAGACACAATTGATATTGACAATATTGAGACAATATACCAAAATTTGTGGCTATAGCCAAAGGAGTTCTTAGGGGAAATTTTATATCTCTAGATGCTTACTTGAATAAAATAGAGAAAGAGAAGATCAATGAAATGGATATGCAAGTAGAAAAGCTAGAAAAAGCAAATTAAGAAAACCCAATTAAATACCAAATTTTAAATCCTGAAAATGAAATGGGAGATAAATGAAATTGAAAGAAAGGAAACTAATTAATAAGCAAAATTAATAGTTGGCTTTATGACAAAACCAATCTTAGTAGGTAAACTTTTAATTAATTTGATTAGAAAAAGGAAAGAGGAAAATTGAATTGCCAGTATCAAAAAATGGAAAGGGTAAACTTACTACCAATGAACAGGAAATTAAAGCAATGTTTATGAATTATTTTGCCCAATTGTATGCCAATCAATCTGATAGTGTAAGTGAAATGGATGAATACTTACAAAAATATAGATTTCCCAGATTAAAAGAATAAAAAATAAATTACTTAAATAATTCCATTTTGGAAAAATAAACTATTAATAAACTCCCTAAGAACAATTTCCAGGTCCAGATCTATTTACAAGTGAATTCTACCAATTCAAAGAACAATTAATTCAAATACTACACAATGTATTTGAAAAAATGGGAAAGAAGTCCTACCAAATTCATTTCATGACATAGATATGATGCTGATACCTAAACCATGTTGGGTCAAAACAGAGAAAGAAATTTCCTAACGAATTTTCCAATTTTCCTAATGATTATTAATTCAAAAAATCTTAAGTAAAATATTAAGAGATAACAGCAAGTTATTACAAGGGAAATACACCATGATCAAATAGGATTTATACCACAAAGGCAGAGGAGGTTCAACATTAGGAAAACTATTTGTAGAATTGACTGTATTAATAATCAAACTAACAGAAATCATATGATTATCTCAAGAGATGAAGAAAAAGCATTGGAAAAAATCCAACACCATTCCTATTAAAAAACACTAGAGAGTAGAGGAATAAATGGAATTTTCCTTTAAAAGACCAGTAGCATCTATTTAAAACCATTAGCAAACATCATATGTGATGTTGATAAATTAGAATCATTTCTAAGATTAGGGGTACAACAAGGTTCCCCACTATTACCATTACTATTTAATATTGTATTAGAAATGTTAGCTTTTTCAATAAGAGAAGAAAAAGAGATTAAAGGAATTAGAGTGGGTAATGAGGGAAAAAAATTGTCATTCTTTGCAGATGATATGTTGGTATTCTTGGAGAACTTTAGAGAACCAATTGAAAACAACTAAAAACAATTCACAACTTTAGCATAGTTGCAAAATATAAAATAAATCAACATAAATCATCAGCATTTTTATATATTACCAACAAAGTCTAGCAGCAAGAGATGCAAAGAAAAAATCCATTTAAAATAACTGATGATAGTTTAAACAGTTGGGATTTGATCTGCCAAGGCAAAGTAAGGAACTATATGAACAACTGCAAAATACTTTCCACACAAATAATGTCAGATCTAATCAGCTGAAAAAATATCAAGTACTCATGGGTAGGCTGAATGAATATAATAAAAATTACAATACTTCCTAAATTAATCTACTTTTTTAGTATCATACCAATCAAACTCTCAAGCAATTATTTTACATATCTAGAAAAAATAATAACAAAGTTCATCTGGAAGAACAAAAGATAAAGAACTTCAATGGAATTAATAGGGAAAAAAACAACTGCCAATGAAGGTGTCCTAGTTGTGCCAGATCCAAAACTATATTATAAAGCAACAGTCATCAAAACCACTTGGTACTGGCTAAGAAATAAAGTAGTCAATCAGTGGAATAGGTTAGGTTCAAAGGAGAAAATCGTCAATTTTTATAGCAATCTAGCATCTGACAAACCCAGCTTTTGGGATAAGAGCTCAGTATTTGACAAAAACTGCTGGTGATATAAATAAGCAAATTAGAAGAATGTAGGATAGTTTACCTCTCAGATCTATGAAGGAAGAAATTTGTGACCAAAGAACTGGAGTTCATTATTGAACACCAAATAGATAATTTTGATTATATTAAGTTAAAAAGGCTTTGTACAAATAAAACTCCTGTAGGCAAGATTAGAAGGGAAGCAATAAATTGGGAAAACATTGTTACCATGTTTAACATATATTGAATTACTTTTCATCTAGGGGAGGGGGTGGAGGAAGTGGGGAGAAAAAATGGGACACAAGATTTTGCAAGGGTCAATAGTGAAAAATTATCCCTGCATATGTTTTGAAAATAAAAAGCTTCAATTAAAAAAGGGGGGGCGAAAAAGGAAGATAAACAGTTTAACCTTACTGAGTGTCTTATATTTCTCTTTCAGGATTATTATTATGGATATTCAGGATTATTATGCTTCTCTTCAGTTTATATTAGTGCTGGTATTTTCATAAGAAGTGCTTGAAAGCATTCCAACTCATTAACTTCCATTTTACCTTTTTCCTGGATAGGTTATTCTTGGTTGTGATTACAATTCCTTTGCCTTCTAGTATATGAAATTATAAACCCCACTCTCTTTAATAGTGGTAGCTACTAATTCTTGGGTATTTTTTGACTGTGCTTCCATGATATTTATATTGTTTCTTTATAGCAGTTTGAAGCATCTTCTCTCTGACCCAGGTAGCTTTATAATTCAGACATAACCTTCCCAGAAATTTTAATTTTGAATTCTCTTTCTGGTGATTATTAATGAATTCGTTCAATTTCTATTTTACTCTCTAATTGTAGAATTTGGGGGAAGTTTTCAATGTGTAGGCTCTTTTAAATAATATGCCTCTAAGGTAATACAATAATTTTTAAATTCTCTCTCTAGGAACAATTTTCCAGGTGAGCTTCTTCAATGTGATATTTCATATTTTTTCTTTTGCCTCCATTGTGCTGGTTTTGTTTTATTGTTTCTTGTTTTCTTATGGAGTCAGTAGCTTCCACTTGCCAGATTCTAATTTTAAAGGAAATATTTTCATAAGTGAAGTTTTATAAGTTTTGATTACTTCTGATTGCAATTGATATTGCTCCCCAGGGTCTTTAATCTCTGATACTGCCCCTCATAGTTCTCACTTTTTCTTGAGCAAAACTGCTTTTCTCTGACGTTGAACTATGACTCAGAAATGAATATAGAAAATGATGTTGTGAAACAATTGTCTCTCAGGGCTTCTACTCTCTGAAAGGAAAATGCTTTTTCCTACTCTTGAATTATGACCCAGAAATAAAGTTGTAAATAATGTCTGGTCCTGTGCTTATTCCTAGCATAGGGGTCCCCTGAGGACCCTCCTGACCAATTGTTAAGTTGCCTTATCGTCTCTGATTTGGGAGCTCCTGAAACTGCTGGTTCTTCTATCTTCATCACCTAGTCTCACTACTAGTGTTTGGTCTCTTTGGTTCAGGTTCCACCTCCATCTCATCTCTCTCTCTTTTTTATCTCTTCAGTGGTTTTGTCTAGAAGAATTTCTTATTCTGATACTTTGTTGGCTCTGTCACTCTAGAATTTTATTTGAGATGATATTTTAAATTTGTTTGGAGGGAAATGTAAGGAGGGCTCAGCTGAATATTTTTTTACTCTGCTATCTTGGCTCTGTTTTGCCAAACTCTATTTCATTGTTTAAGTGAAGCACAATAACACTTACATGTAACATATAGTATGGCTGTCATGCTCATTAGGCAATCTTTTTGTTTGCTTGTCACAGCAACCTCAGGAAACCTTTACAGATGAATGCATGTAATGTTCTGTCATCCACCTAATGGGTAGAAATCTCATGCTATTCATACTGGATGGTGGGGTCTTTTATTATTTTCCCTAGCTAGCTGCTTCATTTTTTAAATACTGAATTTTCACAGTTCGTTCATGCCACTGATTTCATCACCTACAAACTACAATGAAGTATAACCCATAGGGAAAATAAAATAGCTAATAGCTGATTAGAATTGGCAGCCAGAATATAGAAAATTAGTAATCTATGGAATTTGAATATAGAATTTACATAAAATTAGTAAAAAAAATAACCCTCAACAAGTCTATGTGTCAATGTAGCAAGATATAATTTAAGATTTGTGTTTCTCATTTAAAGTAAATAAAACACATTTAAATCTTCCTATTTTTAAAAACACACATTCTTGGCAAAGAAGATCTTGACAGCCATTCCCTTTATCTCTCAAAAGTATCATTGAAAGAAATCCAATGTAGTAGAGATTTTTGCCAGTCCTCATCTGAAAAAAAAGGAAATGTTTAAATTCATATCCTTAAAGCCTAACACATAGGAGGTATTTATTAAGTGTGCATCAATTGTTGATGATGTCTCTGAAGCTTTAGAGTGTTAATAAAACCCATCTTCTATATATTATCTTATACTGGTCTCTCTTTTTTACTCTAATTTCTCTTGACTATTTTTTATTTATCTAACTGCTCCTTCATTGTTTTGATGAGTGTACCTCCATGACATCTCTAACCCCTATCATATTCTCTGCACTAATATGGCCACAACCTTAATTTATTCTCTCATCATCTCATTCGAAGAAATCAACTAATTTTCTTCCTGGCTTGTAATCTATTTTCCACATTGTTATGAAAGCCCATATTCCTAAAGCATAAATCTGACTATGTTATGTAGTTCATCAATAAATGTCAACAATTCTTCCTTTTCTGTACAATCAAACAAAAATGCCTCATTAAAAAGCTTTTCTAAACCTCTGTTTCCAGTTTAAGTATAATCTTTAAAGGATGGTGGGAGAAATGACAATGGCTCTCCCTCAAAAAGTCTAGGCTATTATTTCATTAAGTGTCAATGAAACTGGGAAGCAAAGCTAAGGTGGCAAAATAGAGAGAACATTCTAGCTAAACTATTCCAACATCCCTTTTTAAACAATGGCCAAAAATTGAATTCTGAAATGTGATAACCAAAATGAGGTTGAAGTGAGGAATTTTTTCCCATTCCAAGACATTTTAGGTTAGGAGAAGCTTATTACACTGGGATGAGATTTGGCTTGGAACACAGTGAGACAACAAAATCATCTGTAGAGTTTGGAAATAATGATGGTATCAATAGCATCATCCACAGACTATCAACCAGGAACTATGAGAAAAAGAAACAAAAAGTTAATATGGGAACACTAATAAAATATTGATGGAGTGGTAACTTGTTCTAAAATGATGGAAAATAATTTGAAACAGTGTGAGAAAAGTCAATAAATTGTTCATATCCTTTTTTTTTCTAGAGATTCTACCACTTGGATTTTTTTGTAAAGATGAAGAAAGGGCTTACATGTATGAAACTATTAATAACAGCTTTTTTGTGGTACCAAAGAAATGCAAATAAAGTGACTATAAATACTAAAATGGATGTTAGAGCTTAGAAATTTTGCTTCATGTTTTCAACGTTCAAAATACAAGGGCCATCTTTGTACCATCATTAAAACATTAATGGAGGACTTTAAGGATATAGGAGAACAATATGTATAGGAAAATCATTGAACAAAATCTTGTAGTTATTTTAAATCTTTCTAAGGGATTAGAAAGTCATGTAGAAGCTTTATAAAGGATTACAAAAGTCATATAAAAGCTTTTTCTACATTATTTCAAAATTGAGTGAATTCAGTTATTTAAATGAAAAAAATAAGGCAAATGATTGGTTTCTTTTCATACCTTTTCAATGGCTATTTCAGCATTATACATACATACATATGTATATATTTATATAATTCAACATAAGTTCTATAAGAAAAATAAAACATTAATTTTTTTTTTATTTTTAAATATTTTTTAAATTTTATTTGCATAACATATGTGTGGGTAATTCTTCAACAATAACCCTTACATACCTTTCTGTTACAAATTTTTCTCCCCAGCTACCCACCCCTCCCCTAGATGGCAGGATATACACTACATGTTAATTATGTTAAAATATTGGCAAATCGAATATATGTATACATATTTCCAAACATCATTGTTGTGCAAGAAAAATCTTATCTACACAAAAAATATATCAGATAAAGGAAACACAAAGTAAGCAAACATCAATCAAGGAGTATGAGAATGTTATGTTGTGGTCCACGTTTCACATCCCTCTCTCTGGGTGTATATGGCTTTCTTCAGTGAACAATTGGAGGTGGTTTGAAACATTTTATTGTTGAAGAGAGCCATGTCCATCAGAATTGATAGTCATATACTACTGTTGTTGCCGTGTATAATGATCTCCTGGTTCTGCTCATTTCACTCAGCATCAGTTCATGTAAGTCTCTCCAGGCCTCTCTGAAATCATCTTGCTGGTCATTTCTTACAGAACAATAATATTCCATAATATTCATATACCATAATTTATTCAGCCATTCTCCAATTGAAGGTCATCTATTCAATTTCCAGTTTCTAGCCACTACAAAAAGGGCTGCGACAAACATTCTTGCACATGTGGGGCCCTTTCCCTCCTTTAAAATCTCTTTGGGATATAGGCCCAGTAGAAACACTGCTGGGTCAAAGGGTATGCACAGTTTGACAATTTTTTGAGCATAGCTCCAAATTGCTCTCC
>JAJPUD010016362.1:11975-34306 GCA_023553655.1 Myrmecobius fasciatus | reverse complement strand
TATGTTGTCTCATTATTGTCATTCTCCTGAATGAAATTATTGATTGTGTCTATGATTTGCTCTTTCACCCATTCATTCTTCAGGATTAGATTATTTAATTTCCAATTAACTTTTGGTCTATTTTCTCCTGGCCTTATATTGCATGTTGTTTTTATTGCATCTTGATCTGAAAAAAATGCATTTACTATTTCTGCTTTTCTGCATTTGATTTTGAAGTTTTTATGCCCTAACACATGGTCCATTTTTGTATAAGTTCCATGAACCACTGAGAAATAAGTAAGCTCCCTTCTTTCTGCATTCAATTTTCTCCAAAGATCTATCATACCTAACTTTTCTAACATTTTGTTTACCTCCCTAACTTCTTTCTTATTTATTTTGTGGTTTGATTTTTTTAATTCTGAGAGAGCAAGATTGAGATCCCCCACTAGTATAGTTTTGATGTCTACTTCTTCTTGCAACTCTCTTAATTTCTCCTCTAGGAATTTGCATGCTATACCACTTGGTGCATATATGTTTAGTATTGGTATTGCTTCATTGTCTATGGTAACTTTTAGTGAAATATAGTTTCTTTCTTTATCTCTTTTAATTAGGTCTATCTTTGCTTTTACTTGATCTGAGATCAGAGTTGCTACATCTGCTTTTTTTGTTGTTGTTGTTGTTGTTCATCTGAAGCATAATAGATTCTGCTCCAGCCCTTTACCTTCACTCTGTATGGTTTTAGATGTGTTTCTTGTAAACAGCATATTGTAGGAGTCTGGCTTTTAATCCATTCTGCTATCCACTTCCATTTTATGGAGGGGTTCACATCATTCACATTTACAGTTAAAATAACTAATTCTGTATTTCCTGCCATCTTATTTGCTCAAAGCTATGTTTTTCTCTTTCCTTTCTCCTTTCTCCCTTCCCCCCTCCCCAGCATTTTGCTTTTGATGACCACCTCTTTAAACAGTCCTCCCTCTTTAGAGTCCCTCCCCCTTTTTATACCTTCCCCCAAATTCTTCTATTTTCCCTTCTATTAGTCTTTCCCTTTGTTTTCCTCCTTTCTCTCCTACTTCCCTATAAGGAGGGACAAATTTCTCTGTGCAACCGAATGTGTCTGATATACTTTTTTCGAGCCCAATCTGATGAGAGTTCCCACAATGCTCATCCCCCTCCTTTCTTTCCCTCAATTATATTATGTTTCCTTTGCCTCTTCATGAGATTTTACCATATTTTTACCTCCTTTTTTTTAACCTTATTTTACCTTCTTTCCCACCTTTTTTCCAGTATGATATCCCTACTACCTCTAGTTTCTTTTTCATATTATCAAAGTAAAATCAAATTATACCCCCATTCTTTAAGAATACCCATAGTAGAAATATAGTTCTCAAGAGTTCTTTCCTTTTTACCTTTTTATGCTTCTCTTGAGTTTTATGTCTGGAGGTCAAATTTTTATTCAGATCTGGTCTTTTCATTAGAAATAGGTGAAATTCACCTATATCATTGAATGACCATATTCTTTCCTGGAAGACGATGCTCATTCTAGCTGGATAACTTAGTTCCTTTGCCTTTTGGAATATCTGATTTCAGGCTCTTTGATCCTTCATTGTGGAAGCTGACAGATCCTGGATGATTCTAACCTTTAGTTCCTTGGTATTTGAATTGTTTCTTTCTAGCTGCTTGCAATATCTTTTCCTTGGTTCAATAGTCCTGAAATTTAGCCACAATATTCCTTGGGGATTTAATTTTGGGGTCTCTTTCAGAAGGTGATTGGTGAATTCTTTTGATGGTGATTTTACCTTCTGATTGTAAAATATCAGGGAAGTTTTCTTTCTTGATTTCCTGAAAGATAGTGTCTAGGTTCTTTTTTTTTTTATTATGGCTTTCAGGAAGTCCAATTATCTTTAGATTGTCTATCCTAGATCTATTTTTCAGGTCAGTTGTTTTTCCTAGGAGATATTTCATATTTTCTTCTATTTTTTTCATTTTTTTGTTTTTATTTAACTGATTCTTGAAGTCTTATTGAGTCATTTACTTCCATTTGTTCAGTTCTAATTTTTAATGTATTATTTTTTCAGTTACTTTTTTGAGCTCCTTTTAAAATTGGCTGATTGATTTTTTTTTTGTTCATTGCAGTCTTTTTCCATTTTACCAATTTTGTTTTTCAGTGAATTGGTGTCTTTTTCATATCTCTTTTGGAGGGCATTATATCCTTCTTGCAATGATCTCAATTCACTTCCCTATTTTTCTTCTAATTCTCTTTTTATATTCTTTTAACAATCTTCCAGGAAAGCTTTGTGAAATGGGGAGCAGATCATGTCTCCCTTTGTGGCTTCCTCTGGATTTGCTTTACTTTTATGAACCTCAGGATCTGAGGTCTATTCTTCTCTCTTTCTATAAAAGTTGTCTATGGTGAGAGTACTTTTTTGTTTTTTATTCATTTTTTTACAGCTTGAGGTCTGTTTAAAGCAGAGGAGCAACATCTGCTTTAATTTGCCCTGAGGCAGTTAGGCTGATTGACTTCTAGTACTAGGCAATCAGGGCTAAATGGGGGGGAGCGTTCTCAGTGGTTTACAATCTACCTTTTATAAAAGGCAGATCTACCAAAGCACCTGCTTGCAAGCAGGGCAGGGTGGCCCAAGAGCCTCACAGAAACTTCCCAGGTGCTTAGAAACTGCCACACTGAGTCCCCACCTGGCTTTCTTCCCTGGTCTCCCTGTGCTGTGGTCTGCACTTGGCAAACTGTCCCCCTGCCCATCTAAAACAGACATGTTCTGAAGCTCCTCCAAGGTAACTACTTCTGGGAATGTGTTGTACTCCAGATATTTGGAGGCACTTTGACTCCAGAACCGGTTTAGAGGCTTAATCTGCTGTTTGTTTGAGAGAAGGTCAGAGGAGATCACAGAGCGTCATGTCTACACTTCACCATCTTGGCTCTGCCCCCCCCCATATTGGATGAATTATGTATCACATTAGGACATAATGCTTCTAGTCATAAAGTGCAAGAGTATACTTTAATGCATAAAACTATAGGCTATATAATTTTCTCAGTTTGAGGGACACACTTTGAAAAGAAAAACACTTTAAGGTTTTGCAACTTAATTTTTGATTTGAAAAATATGGCGATTATATTTATAATACACACTCATCACTACTAGATTCTTAGAACATATGTGTAGCAGTGGGGTGGGTCAAGGAAGGGTTGGCTTTTAACTCTTGGGAATATTGATAAAACATCTTTCTTCTTCATAAACTTGGGAATACATAGTCTGCATGCAGTTCTATTTCCTGAGCTTTTGAAATGCATCAAGCAATTGAACTCAAAATTTCATTCCAGTGAAATTTCACTCCTCTATCTTCTTCATCCCAAGGCTTGAACATGCTGTGTGGTCTAGGGATACACTTGATATGAGCTTTCTAGGATCAATAGAGGATCAACTGTGGACCTTAGAAGCAAAGGCAACTTCTTGTTGGCCTTCGTTTCTCCATTGTAAACTCAGTAGTTATACTCTTATGATTTTTTTCCTGTCTATCCATTCCATAGAGTTTTGGGGAACCTCTTTTTGTTATATTGACATAGAAAGATCCAGTTTTGTAATCAAAAGAGCTGACTTTGAAATATGTCCCTGCCATATGCTTCTTTTGTAATATTAGACAAGTGACTTCATCTTTCTTTGTCTTATGTGACTACTCCCAGTTTCTGACTTTAATTCAGCTAAGGTTCAAAAACTCATTTACTTTTTATTTCCATGAGGAATGAGGAAAACTGGACTCAATCATCACTTTTTTAAAGCACACAGTTTTATACTGTAGAAAGTCAGGATCCTAACCTACCCACATACAAAAACATAGCTAATGAGAGAGGTTCTCAAGCACTTCCTATTGGGGACATGATTTAATAGGCCTGTAGGAGTCTTTAGTCTAGTTTAGATTTTATGATAACTAGGACACAAGTCTTATAAATATAAGAGAAAGCAATACTCAGAAATGCAATCTTCTAGCACTCCCTTTTTATCCTCGGGAGAACTCTTTGCTCCTCAAATAGATTATGATATTTATGAAAATTTCTTCCCATTTTTAAATTTTGCTTTGGACTTTCCAACTTGTTTTTTGGTGGGGAGATAAAGTATCTTTTCTTGCATCCATTCTGAAAATAATGATTATGTTTTTTTTGAAAGTTACAGTTGATTCAAAGAATGAAAAAGAAAATAAAGAAGGGCTTAGGAAGTAAGAGGCTCAGGCTCATTCTGTAGTTAAATTCCTAAGTTTATAATGCTCCATATAGAAATGTAGAAATAGGTGCTTGGGCTGTGGCCAATGTGACCTACTTATGCTATTTGTAAATTCTCACAATTTAAGTTCCTATTACTCTACATAGATGGCCACTATATATAGTTATATATAGTAAGGGACCTCATAACTTGAAAATGCAAGAGTAAGAAATAGTTCAACAAAATGAAACAATACCAATTTAAAAGCTTCCAAATTTACCAAATATGCCATTTCACAGTCTACATGTGTAACTTGTAACCTTCCAAAGTTTAATTTACAAATTTAAAAGCATCACATATAAAGATTCACTAAATAGACTAATAGTCACTTAGTTTTTTTATTCAATTCTTCATATACTGAGTTGCCATGCATCTTTGATGTAGAAATGCATGTAAGTATAGGACACTAAAATCAATTCCCATTACATGTGGGGAATAGTGCCATCTTCATTAATCTAGATGCTACCTTATCATTCTCTCATGTTTGCTATTATCATGCTTCTTTAGGAATTCCCATTACTCCTTATCTGATCTTTTTTATGAAGTTAAAAATTACCTTGCTGACATTTTACTTGATATCAATCTAAAAATATTTCTGTGTATCTAGAAGTATGTCAACTGGATTTGTTTTCCTTCTTTTTAGCACTGTGTTCTGAATATTGTCAACATCTTTGCTCTCCCTACTAACAGTCATCATAGTGACAGACATCAGATTTGGCAGACAATTTTTGTAACTATGAACTATTAATTGCATATTAAATAAAAAAATATAAAAACCATTGTACAAACATTCCAGTATGTTGGAGCACTTAAGACTCCTGTTACAAAGCCTGGAGGTCAAGCTAATAATGATGGGTGGTATTTTCATATCTTCATTACTCTTTAGGCAAAATTTAATGATACTCATGATGGAAGTGCTCTTAATATCTTCCTGCTTTTCTTTCACTTCATCCATACTCTGGAAGGTTTACATAGTTCCTTCATATTGTATAGGAATGGTCATAAAGGGGTCAGTAATGCTATGTTATGGCCCAAGTAAGAATTTTCCCAAGTGCCATTTATCAGCCTCTCTACTTTTTTGACTGAGTGGAGAGACAATGGTAAAGTGCCTGACCATATTTTCAGTCTCAGAATGCTCTTTTGAAGTACTCAGGTGCATCCTCTATGCCATATATAGATGTCTCTAAGAAAAGTTATAACATGTTCAAGAAATTCTTTTTTTTCACATTAAAGTATTTCATTTTTTCTAATTACATGTGAAGACAGTTTTCAACTTTCATTTTTATAAGTTTTTTGAGTTCCAAATTTTTCTTCATGTCTCATTTCCCTAAATCAGCAAGCAACTGACATAGATTATACATGTGAAGTGTTAAACAAATTTCCACATAAATCACATTGTGAAAAAAGAATAAAAATCCCAAGAAAAGGAAAAGCAACAATAAAAAAGTGAAAATAATATCTTTCTGTATTCATTCCAATGTTATAGTTGTTTTTCTGAATATTCTTTGATTGATAAGTGATGAAAGGATATAAACAGGAAGTTTTCAGATGAAGAGACTAAAGCTATATGAAAAAAGATTCTTTATCCTTATTAATTAGAGAAATGTACATTAAAAGAATACAAAAGTACCACCTTATTACTATCAGATTAGCTAATATGTCGGAAAAGAAAAATGATCTGTTTTGGATAAATGGGTTCATTTACTATTTGCTGTATTTGCTCTTTGTGCATCTGATGGGAAGGGAGTCAAGCCTTGAATAAATTTACTTTAGGGTACTCCTCTATTGAGAAATAGTGATCAGGGGTAATGTTTAAATCTAAAAATTATTTTTCTTAGACTAACAATATTTGAGGGAACAGAAAGATATGTTTTTTTTGTTTGTTTTTTGTTTTTGTTTTTTTTTGCCCAGTTTCTCCCTCTTTCTCAGGAAAACAGAAGGCCAACCTCTGGCCCAAACCTCATGTTACTCTTTTTGGTAGAAATAAAAAGTTCTTTTGAAGAAGGCTGGGGGTTGCAATACCAGAGTTATTTGTCCTTGCTGCCTCATCTAGATACACAACTACACATAACTTATATGGACAAAACAGTGCACTAACTACACAACCAAGAAATATACATGCAAAATTAAATTATTGGATATAAATTTTAATTATTAAATATATTATATCACTTCTGCTTCTTTCTTGCAAATGAAATCATAAATATACTGTAAATAATTTTTTTAAGTATGCACCAAATTTAAGCTGCATTTCTTGCCTGAATCTTCTTTGGATCTCTTCTTGTGCATAATTTAAAATATTTCATTGATGTTTTTTCTGTTCCAGTTTTTTTTTATTACTATCATTTTCCTTCTTGGTTCCTCTTTTTAAAGGAAAAGGTGGCTTTTATTTAAGTTTGTTTTTCAGCCTTTTTTTTTGGATCTCCAAGTACAGAAGTCTATCAGAAACCTCAATCTGTTTTGAGGTCAGAAATTCCTTGTAACCTTTGCTTAAACTCTGAATATTAAGTCGCTTCTAGGAGGCTAGATCGGGTAGAAGATGGAGTGGCCTGGAGTGAGAAAAACCTAAAGTCAAATCTGGCCTCAGATATTTACTAGCTATGTGACTCTGAGGAAGTCATTTTACTTCAGTTTCCTCCACTATAAAATAAGATATATATAAAATAAGATATATATATATATATATAAAATAAGAATAATAACAGCATCTTTTGATCTTTTTGATCTTTTGAAAAAGGCTGATGGTCACTAACAAATGAAATATTTATAATGTGCTTAGTATAGTTTCTGGTACATAGTAGTCACTTAATAAATTTTAATTTCCTTCTTTACTCATTTAGTCTTGTTTTGGCAATTGTCCTTATAACAAAGTGCATATGGCCCTCTGAGTCTGAGAAATACCACATAGTTTCGTATTCCAATTCTGCATGGAAAATGTAGTAAACAAACAAACAAATAGTTAAAGTATATAAAACATCATTCTTTCAATGACAAATTGAAACCCTTCCTTCATTCCACCTCCTTAGTTCTCTCTTATATTGAACATTAATTCATATCTTCTACAAGGAAATAATGTTTTCTTTGGAAAGGACAACCTCCCTGAATCTTAGAAATTCATGTTTATTTACTCCTTAAAAATTCCATAGGCAGGGAGATACTGTAGAATATCTATATGAACAAGCATCATAGATTGAAACAAATTTTGATTGAAGGAATGGTTGGCTCTCCTTAAGCCCTCTTTCCAGAATGAGGTTATTTAAGATATCCTTTAGGGGCACTGAGACTCAGGGATTTCTAAGGTTACACAAAGGAATGGAATAGTTTTCTTCAAGAGATATATGATTCTTTTGAAATCCTTGCAGAATGACAGTAGGGAACTTTGAGTCAGATATATAGAGTCAGAGTTACAGCTCATTTTTCATCCTAGAACTCATTCTTACTAATTATGATTACTGAAGAGTCAAAAACAATGAGGAAACATGGTTGGGATGGGAGAATTTAAGAAGTAGATCTGCATTTTTCATAGTACTCACAAAAATCAAGACTAGGAAAAATATGGTGAAGAATTGCAGGCAGAAATATCCTACTCAATTCTTTTGATAAATTTCAGGCAGCTTCCTGGGAGTAGAGAAGTCTCCTTGTGTAGTTTGTCTTGTCAGGAAGTTTGATGAAAAAGAGGAGCAATGGAGTCTTGATACTTAAAGGAATCTTAATCCATTACAAACTATCATTAGTCATGATCAAAATTTAATAAAACTATATTTGTGCACAGAAGGAAGGGGAATAACCATTGATTGAGCACTTACTAGTGTCTGGCACTGTGCTAAGTGACTTACAAACATTATCTCTTCTGATCCTCACAATAGCAGAAATGTGTCATTGCCATTCCATGAACATTCATCATCCATAAAAAAGTAGACTTATACTTGAGAGAGTTAGAGAGCTGATTTTTTGAATTTTAAAATTATTTTTGTTTTTTTTAATGCCTTTGTTCTAGGTGTCTTTAAGAAGATTATTATTTTTTTCCAGTTTGGAGGCAGTCATGGAATAATGAATTGATTTTACTTTGAATTGAATTTATGAATTGATGAAGTGATTTTATTTTAATTACTTCCAATCTTGCCTATGGCTGATTTATGGACAATTAAGTGACACAGTGGATAGAGTGCCAAGAATGAAGTCAGGAAGATGCATCTTACCTTAGGCACTTAATAGATTTGTGACTCTGGGAAAGTAATCTAATCCTGTTTGGTTCAGTTTCCCTATTTATAAAATGAGCTGGAGAAGGAAATGTCAAACATCTTCAGCATCTTTGCTAAAAAACAAAAACAAAAAAAAACAAAAACAAAAACAAAACAAAACAAAACAAATGGGGTCATGAAGAATGGACATAACTGAAATGATTGAACAATAGCATAGCTTATTTGTACATGATACTTTGTATGTTGTCTTCATTATTTCATTATAAGCACCTTGAAAGCAGGAATTGTCATTTACCTTTTTTTTTATTCCCAATGCAGTCTCTAAAGCAGAGATGTAACAAAGTATGGCTGAATGCTCTGCTGTAAAACATGAGTTCTCCATCAGCCAGCACCCTTCCATCCCTCCATATGTGGAACTATCAGTTACAATAATTGGTGGTTTTGAATATTGTGAATAAGTTCACTTACCTTGGCAGTATACTTTCCAGGTATGTCCTCCTTGATAGTGAGATTGACACACACATTACCAGAACTCATCAGTGTTTGGAAGGCTATGAAGGAAAGTGTGAGAGAGGAGAATTATTAGACTGACTATTATACTGAAAGTTTACAGAACTGTTCTGCTGACCTCATTGTTGCTTGCCTGTGAAACCTAGACAATATACCAGTATCACGCCAGGAAACTGAATCACTTCCATTTGAATTGTCTTAGGAAGACTCTGAAGATCACCTAGCAGAATAAGACACCAGTCACTGAGGTCCTTTCTCAAACTAAACTGCCAAGCATTCCTACCCTACTGAGGAGGGCACAGTTCCATTGGGCTGGCCATATTGTTTGGATGTCAAATGTATGCTTGCTAAAAAAAAAATATGGAGAACTCACAGAGGGCACAAGGTGATCAGAAAAAATAATATAACTTTCTCAAGATATCTCTTAAGAACATTGTATGACATGGGAGACACTGGCCCAAGATCATCCAGCATAGCATACCCTCATCAGAGAAAGTGCTGTATTCTATGAGAAAAACAGAATTGAATTAGCTCAGAAGAAAAGCAAGATGCACAAAATTAGAGAAACTACCCCAAATGTTTGTATGGACTATTTGTGCCTAATCTGTGGCAGAACATTCTGAGCTTGTATTGATCTGATCAACCACAGTCAGATACACTGTAATTGGACCCTAACATAATGATGCCATTTTGGTGCCCTTTGAAAATGAAGGACAACCACCAACCAGCCTTACACATAGTAGGCACTTTATCAGTATTTATTGTCTAACTGACTTTGAAGCCAAAATGACAAGGTTTACTTTTAGCCTTTGACAATGCTGATTCCATGACCCTGTACAAATTATTTAACTTCTCAGTGTTCTAGGAAACTCTCTAAGGTTATAATTGCTAAAAAAGATGATGATCTTCAATGAAGAGAGTGTTTCCATATGTGGAAGGAAGAAAAATTCACTTATTAAACATTTACTACTTTATAGATATCTCATTCCATCTTCCCAATAACTTTGAGAGACAGGTGCTGTTTTCAGTTGAGAAAACCAGAAATTAAGTGATTTTAAGTGATTTTTCCAGGCTTATAAAGCTAATAAATGTTTGAGGGTAGATTTAAACTCAAGTTATCTCAACTGTAGATCAAGGGTCTATCCACTGAGCCAACTATTTGTCTCTGGAAATTTCCTGTATCAATGAGATAAAAGAACTTATTCCTGTTCCTTTTCCAATTATTGAAAATAATTACATCAATGTCATACCAATAAAACTCTCAAGAAATTATTTTACAGAGCTAGAAAAAATAATAGCAAAGTTCATCTGGAAGAAAAAAAAAGTCAAGAATTTCAAGGGAATTAATAAAAATGCAAATGAAGATGACCTAGCTGTATCAGACCTAAAATTATAAAGCAGAAGTCATCAAAACCATTTGGTACTGATTAAGAAATAGAATATTCCATCAGTGAAATAGGTTAGCTTTACAAGACACAATAGTCAATGACAATAATAATCTAGTGTTTTACAAACCCAAAGACTTAGCTTTTGAGATAAGAACTACCTCTTTGACAAAAACTGCTGGGAAAATTGGAAATTAGTATGACAGAAACTAGGCATTGACCCACACTTTACACCCTATACCAAGATAAGATTTTCAATAAAATAATAACACTTTGATTGAAGAAAAGTAAATTAGGCATCCTCTACTCTAGTTATGGCAATGGGCAGAAAACATTATTTTCCTACACAGAAGGTACAGTCTTGGCTCCTTTTTCATATGTCATGCCAAAATTGGGAGATAATTATGCCAAACTGGATTGGAGTATTCAAGGATTTCTTTTGTCAGAGACATGCCTCTTGTGCAAAAGCACTCCAGTCTGTTGGAGGAAAAAAGAACAATTCCTGCTTTGGGTACAAGATGTAGTTAGATCATTAGAAAGGGTATCATCATGCATATTTGCTCTGGTTGTGCTATAGTTATCTCAGAAAAGACATTACTCATATTTTCAGATTTCTTGTTTTTGAGGGTACTACTGTAACTCTATAACCCTGGATTTCCATGAGTCACATCTCTTACTGATTCTTTTGTGGCATGTGTACCATTTTGATTTAAACCCTCACTAGCTCTTGTCTGAGCTGAGATAATGGCTCTCCAGAGTCAAATTAAATTTTGCAGTCTGAGGGAAGCTATAATAAATATACTGTCAAATCAATTGGATGGTGGTGATGTAAAAGTACAAAGATAGTACTCTATGGGTCAAGGAGATAGGGATTTCAGAACAATAGTGTTTCTAGGAAAAACCCATAAACATTATTAAAGTACTACTAGGAAAATTACCCAAGGAAAAACTCACCTGGTATGCAGGGAGGGGTGTGGAAATTGTATCATCTGGAAGTTTTCTATTTTTAACTAGTCATTTTTTTTTCCTGACTAGACTCTGGATTGTTAAAGAAGTAAAGGAATATCAAAATAGAAACAGAAATTTAGAAATTTCACAGTCTAAAAATTGCCATTCAAAACTTTTGCAGTCTTTAAAATCCTTTGGTTAAGCTCCAATCCCCTATCTCTAATTATGCCTTTGTAGAAAGAACATTATTGCATTGTTTGGACCTACTCCTGCATGGCTGAGAATCCAGATCAGTTGTTTAGAAACAACATTTGTTTAAAGCTTAATTCAAGATCTAGTTCATGCTGACTAGAAACTCATCATATCTCAAGATTGATACAAGGGACATGTAGGATTTTCTCCCATTATGTATCTTAAGGAACCCACTTCTCTTATCTGGAAATTACCTTCATGGTGGCAAATCAGTTTTTTGTTATTCCTGTGTTTAAATCCTACATAATGTGTAACTTGCAGATACTTGTGGGGAGTAGGCTACTTCTTTAATAACTCTTTCCTCTGCTTGATGTCTTCTTTCTAAATTATTACAGTTAAGAATTCTTTTTTTCTCTCAGATTGATATTTCTAATATATAGGTATTAATAAATTTTTTCAATTCCTAATATTTTATTGTAAAATATCAATTTTTAAACTGACATTTATTATCTATTATAATTGAATTCTAGCTTTATTTGCTATTCTTTTATAGATAAACTTATTAGACATTAATCAAATTCTAGTTATTATTTCTCATCTCCTTGATTTTATGGAACATCATTCATAGATAGACTATACATTTCTGATATCTCTGTCTTTCCTCCTTTAAGATTTATTTTGATTGAAATCTATTCCATGAAGTCAATTAGTCAGTCAATTTATAAGTGCTTATTGAGTAGCTGATTCGATTTTTTTCTGATCCCTTTAGCACTTTAAAAATTATGTTAATTTGTGGAATGCAAGAACAATGTCCATAATATACTATAATACAAATATGATTAAACATGAAATTGCAAATCTATTTTCTACCAACCCCAGAGATGGCTACCATTACACACATACAGACATGCATATGTGTTTGTATATGTATGTATATATACATATATATATGCAAAATCATTCTATACATATTTATATTTATCAGTTCTTTCTCTGGATGCAGGTAATACCTTCCTATGTTCTTCATAGTTAATCTGAGTATTTATAATAGTAAAAAATATTTATATATAATAGTCAAAGTTTAGTCACTTAGAGCCATTCTTAAGCAATATTGCTATCATTACATACAATATTTTCTTGATTTTGTTCATTTCACTCTTCATTATTTTGTGCAAGTATATCTATTTTTTTTAGATCACTGAGTTCATCATTTCTCAATTGACAAGCATCCCTGCAATTTCCAATTCTTTGTCATCACAAAAAGAAAACTGTTATAAATATATCAGACACATTGGTTATTTTCCTTTTCCCCTAATCATTTGGAAACTCACCCCACTGGTCTTTAGGCATAATACCAGGTTGTTCTCCAAAATGGTTGGGTCAGTTTACAATTCTAAAAACAATGAATTAGTGTTCTAAATTTTCTACATAATCTCCAACATTTGTTACTTTCCCTTTTAATCATCTTAGCTAAACTTATAGGTGTAAAATGAAAGTTCAAGGTTGTTTGAATTTGCATTTTTCTAATCAATAATGATTTAGAGCATTTTTATAGACTACAAATTGTTTTTATTTCTTTGGAAAATTTCCTTTTTATATCCTTTGACCATTTATCAATTGTATTCATATACATTTTATATAGTTCATTGGCACTTTTAAATTTTCCTAATGTGTCCTTGTCCCCATCTCATTCTATTTTATGTAATCATTACCTGCAAACAGAATAGTAGTCACCTTCCTACATCCCTTCCCCCCAACCCCATTCTAAATTATTTTCAGAAAGGAATTATTTAATTTTTTTTCTTTCTATTCTTATTCCAATGGGTCATGTACATGGTTTTTCTTAATAAATAGATTTTGAATTAAAAGTGATTTCACAAATCAGCACAGCAAAAATTAGAGAACATATTTTTATTTTCTGATAATAGATAGTAGTATACTTAATTTTTGCCTTCTAGTTTACTTTTACTCTATTTCCTCTTCTGTTTTTTTCTCTCCTCTCTTTGTGTAATGCTCAGGAAGAAACTGAGGCAGTATCACACATTGGAGATTAGTTAATACTTTATTGATGTTGATTGAGAGTTCAGAATCCATAGCTATAGATCGTGACTGCTGGGACTCTTGTCTCAAAGCACACAGTCCATTGTGAGTTTAGACTGATAGACATGCTAGCCGAATGGATCTCAAACAGGTCCAGCAATTAAGAAGTTTGGTCATAGGATTCTTATAGGATTCCCAGGAACAAAGAGCCCATGAGGTAGAAGGAGCAGAAGGAGGGGTTGAGCACTGGGAGGAAGGGGGGGGGGAGAATTGAGTTCCAGGAAGGGCTGTCAATTCATTTCTGACAGGTAGGGAGTAAAGGAAGCTTGGGAAGGAACTAGGAGACAGTAAGTCTGAAGCCAAAAGATAAGGGGTATGCTGAGATGGACCATCTGGAGGTTTTATGACTCCTTTGGATTGCTAGCCCAATTATTTCTATGGTCAAGAAGTAGGGGGGTTGCTACTGAGGCAGAAAAATTAAGGGAAACTAAAACAGAGCAATTGAGGGAAATTGAGACATGGAACTGTGACACAATATATACCTACACACACACACACATAATATTATACATAAGTGTGTATGTGCATATATATGCATATATATACACACATATACAAACACATACACATGTGGAAAAGGAGGTGAATTATTGTCTCAAGATCAAAGGATTATTCATGTTGTTGTGTAATACGTGGAAATCCTCATAATGTCGGAAGATCTAGAGAAGGCACTTAATCTTATAGGTTCATCATTTGTCAAGATTTATTGGAGAAATTCAGTAAAAATTGAAAAGAATGAAGAGGTATGGATGAGTAAATATAATATTTAATAGAGTACCCACTTCAATAATGTCATATTTTTAACAGAATATAGAAGAATGCAGAAAAATTTAGAATGTATTTTCATTTGATCTCCAAAGAAACAGGAAAAATCATCAAGGTATTAGTGCATCCTAGAAGTGCCATGTAGCTGAAGCTTAAGCTATTTTCACTTGAACATTCTGCTGTTTCAAGAAAAATTTGAATGAATCCAGTAAATGATACAGAAAAAGGCCAGTAAATTAGCCAATGAATTTTCTTTAACAGAAAATATGTACCTGAATATAATAATCTCAAACCAACTAAATCATATTTAATTTGATGGTCACATATAGACACCTGCTCACACTGAGCAAGGTCTAGCAATTTGTCATTAAGATACATGAAGTACCTTAAGAATGTCGAATTAAAATTTCAAAATACATAGTTCCTGAAAGCAGATTGTTTTTGTTTAGGTATTTCTTACTACTGTCACAATGGCAGGCATTTAATAAAGTACTTGATGAATTATATGGACCACAGATTTGGATCTTTCTTCAAAATCATTGCTGCATTTTATTTGTATCTCTCCTCTATCCCCATGGCATTCTATATTTCATTCTAATTATTTCAATATGTGTCTTAACAAGCTCTTTCAAGAAATAAAAAAAAAATAGATCCCTAAGAGAATGAGATTATATACTTGAGGTCAGGAATGATCCTTTGCCTTGTTTTCTATCCTCTACACATAGCATAGTTATCTGTCACATAGTAAGTGCTTAATGAATGTTTATTAACTAGTCCTTTATCTTTCAATGTACAACATTTAGTGTGGTCAGCACATAGGGCAAATAGACATTAAGCAAATATATTTTGGAAACAGATGGAATTAAATGTCTTTGTGTATATAGGAAGAAAAAAGTTAGGAAAACAAGTATTACTACAATGAAAAGGAAGGGAACTGGTAGTTTTTTGGTAAAGCTTAATCCTGAGTAATTTATATCATTTTGGGCAAAAGCCATGTTTCTCCTAACATGCACTCAGTAGATCTTGTAAATTTTTGAAGCTTTTAAAGTACCAATGCTCATCCAAATTTCAGGATGATTTTCCTGTGATTAAAGTTACATTAATTTTCCACAAGATGGCAATATAAGAATCATAATGTAGCCTATTATTATTGAATCATTTTATTTTGCTTAAAGAAAATTACTTCTTTAAAGGAAATGACAGGAGAGTGAAGTCTCTTATAAGTATTACATTCATTGGACAGTTTGAATTTCTTCATGGCGATGTATTAAATCTTCAACTTCCTCTTCTGAGATCTAATATGATTTTTTTTTCTAGATTAGCCATTTTAGCTAAATGGATTAGGTAGTCAATTCAATTCAAATTAATTCAGTAAGTAAACAAGCATTTCTTAATTCTTATGATGAGGCTGATGTATTCACCAGATGATGGTAAGCACCAGGTGATGTGCTTTTGGAGAAGCACCAACTGTTAGGATTTGGTCATGTGAAGAATTCGCAGTGGCCATTCTCTTTCGTAAAAGGTAAATTTATATAGGGGAAGACATTATAGAAAAAATGATGGGATACAATAGACAACAGGAATGGTAAATATGAAATAGGGTTGGGAGATCATAGAAAAGGGTTTTAATAATTAATGATGGGAATAGCAAGTTCCCCAGTGGGATTTGCCATTTACCAGGAGAAAGGGAACACCCCATGATGTTGAGGCATGTCCTTAGCTGACAGACTAAATCCTGAAAGAGATTTAGCATCCTATTATAGTTAGCTATAAGGAAGAGAAGTGGGATTGAGAAGCATAGAAGAATTAGGAAAGATATGACCAGATAAAAGTGTTGTGGCAAACTGATACAAAGGAGGGCAATGGCCATGATATGGGTAATAAATTATTTTATAGGAAAAATTAGGGTCAGTGATTTGACATAATTTGGGTTTCTGACTAGATCCCCTCCACAAAGGATGATACTCCACAACTAAACTGATCTCTGTTATCAGACCCTACTTCCTGCCTTGCCCAAGGAATAATTTTTATCAATACCTTAGTTTTTTTCTTTATCTACCACATCCACCATTCAGGACTTCATTCCTTATGGTATAATCACTGTGAAAAAAGTCAAAATGGGAATAAGATCCTCATTATAGGGTCAACTTTTAAAAACTGATTTAAAAACTACTAGTTTTTTTTTCTTTTGACAGAATGGATTGTACTTATTGAATAGATATAGCTAAAATGAACTTTTTATTAATTCATTCATTTTTGTTTTTGCTGAGGCAATTCGGGTTAAGTGACTTGCCCAGGGTCACATAGCTAGGAAATGTTCAGTGTCTGAGGCTAGACTTGAACGCAGGTTCTCCTAACTTCAGAGTTGGTGCTCTATCCATTGTTCCACCTAGCTGCCATAAATGAACTATTTTAAAAGAAATTTCATTAGATATCTTACCAATAACACACACAAAGAATTAGAGCAGTTAAAAAAACAGATTTTCATGGAATATTAGAGATTATGTAGACAAGAAGTATCAAACATAACCTGGAAACTTTGTGTAACACTCCTGATTATTGACTGAATCAGATTAAAATGTAATTGAGAAATACTTAATAAAATAAATAAAAATACAACAAAACATGATCATATGTGATTTTCTAACATAATATGAGAATTGTTATATATGGTTTAAGGGCCCTTGTTTCTATTTGAATTTAACATCATTGGTCTGGATCAACTTCATTTTAAAGAAGAGAAAATTGAAAACTAGAGAGGGAAATTCCTTGTCTGAGGTCCTAAAGTAAATAAAAGACAAATCAGAACTTGAGCATCTGAGTCTTTTAGTTCTGAAGGCATTAGTTTTTTTTTCCATTATAAGACAGTCACTTAATGATTATAAATTCATCCTTGAGGCTCTGATAGATCCTTTATCTTCTTCCTATTTATTGTGTATTCATTCTTTCCACCTCCAGAAACTTCCTGGATCTTCATTGCTGGTACTTACTTTTCCCTTAATTGTTTTCCTTATCAGCCTTCCCTCCCCCAACTTTCTTCATTCAATGGTCAGACTATATAGTTTCTAGCTTTCATTCATCCCCACAATCAATAGCAAATACTTGTAGTAGCATCATAAATAGTTCCAGTTGCCAAAAAAACTTCCTTAGGTAAAATATAATTTGTTGTTGAAAAAAGAAACATATTTTTAAAATTACTTGTATGGAGGCAGCTATATGGTACAGGGAATAGAGCACTGGCCCTGGAGTCAGGGGGACCTGAATTCAACTTCAGCCTGAGACATTTAACAAGTGATCTAATTGACCCTGTGCAAGTCACTTAATCCAAAATTGCATCACAAAAAAAGAAGAAAGAAAAAGAACTTTGTAAAATTGTTAAAAGGAAAATTGACTGGAATTTTAAGGTATTTTTAAATAACCTAATTAGTTGAGTGAGTATTTTTCACTCTTAGAAAATACTGGAAACAGACCTACACTAACATGCTTGGCAAAAAAAAACACTTTTGGATTCATTAAATTTTAGTGAAAACTTAGAGAAGCAGCATGATATGGTATAAAGGCCAACCTTAGAGTCAAGAAGACCTGAGTTCACTTTCTCCTTCTGATACAGTCTAGTTATGTGTCTTCATACCTTGAAGTCCCCAGGAAATTGTTTGAGATGCTAAGTCACTGAGGAGTTATCAATGCAAGTTTTCACCTTGTATAGTCTGATCAAGTCACAAGTGTTGGCATTTCAACCATCTCCTAACTCCATCAAAAATAAGCAGAAACAAAAATATATGTGGATGCAATGGAATTAGAAAGATCCCAATTCAAATGCTGCCTCAAGAACTTTTCTATAGCTGTGCAGTCTTGGAGAAATCGTTTAACTGTATTTTGGTTTCCGCAGTTGTAAAATGGGAAGGGAGAGAATGTGGAGTTTAATGACTTCCCTTTCAAATCTAATTCTATAATTTTATTATGCTACAATTCTAAGCACACAAAATATATACATATGTATATATATATATATATATATATATACACAAATATTATATAAAGTTTTCCTCATAATGTTAACTCCTTGAAGGCAGAGATCATTTTGATTTTTGTCTTGGTATTCTTAGTTCTATAAAGCTAGCTACATACTTGTTTGATTGAATTAAGAGGAAAAGAAAATGAGACTCAGAGTGAGACACATTCAATATCTTCCGTGCAGTGGGATTCAAGTCTATGAGCCATGTGACAGTAAGTCAAGCTTTGTATTGTGTGAACCCCGCAGCCCCAGTGATTAAGCAGATGATAAGTCAGACATTGAAAAACAGAATAGCATTTGAAGATCATAGTAAAAGATGTGATTATTATTCACCAAAATGTACTTTTGAGCTGACAACTATATTGCATGAAACTGTAACATTATGATATCTGTAAACTTGAGTCTATCTCTTGATTAGTTGAAAGAATGCTTGCTTTCTGAAGTAATATTTCAAATCTTTACTTTCTACATAGTTTGGTAAAAGATCAGTGATTTAAATTTCCTGACTTCATCATATATGCATTTATATGGTAAAGAATCAAGACAGTACACTATTGCATTCTTCTGACACTTTCCTCTAAGAAATATATGTGATTGAAACAAATTTGAGGTCTCTTCAATTATCTAGGTTAATATATAAGGATTAAGTTGAATTAGCTGGATAATTACCTCTTTTCTTGGCATACATTTATGCACTCTAAGTTCAATAAGGGGAAATTATTGCTGCACCAGTCATTTCAATGGTGTCTAGTTCTTCATGATCCCATTTGGAGGTTTCTTGACAAAAATACTGACATGGTTTGCTATTTTCTTCTCCAACTCATTTTACAGATGAGGAAAATGAGGCAAATAGGATTAAGTGACTTGCTTAGGGTCACACTGAGGCTATATTTAAACTCACAAAGATGAGTTTTTCCTTTTGCAAGTGTGTGGGATGGGTACTAAACCCCCTTTTCCAAATTAACTAATCAGAGACATCTTCAGGTACAAAGAGAAAGTATTTATTTAATCCCTACAAGGAGAGGCCCAGACCCACAGCTGGGAGCCATCCCAACTCCAGCCATGTGCTCCTGGAACCTGCCTACTTCTGCCTTGTCCAAGGTTTAAAAGCAAAAGACCCAAGCCCCTTCATTGGATAAACCAAAAGGAAGCAACCCTCCTTGACCAATGGTTACCAATGCCTGTGGGTCATGTCACTTCCCATGGGTGTAACTTGAATGCCTGACCTTTAGACCACTCCACTACCTGTAATCTAGGGTCTAAAATTGAGAATAAGGATAATGTGACTTCCTGAAACCTGAGCCAGGACCTCACCTTCCTGCTCTAGATATAGGATCATGTGAGCTTGTCCCAGTCTTAATACTGAGAAAGCTTCATTTAATGAGTCCCATTCACAAGCTTTGTGCTATATCCATTGCACCACTGGGCTTCCCCAGGAGGAAATTATAAATCACTATGCATAAATATTTTCCATATAGCAATAATGAAAAGAGGAGAGAATATTCTGTGTCAGACAACACTGAATTTAGTTAGTAAACATCAATGTAAATTCTAGTTCTGTTATTTACTACTTGTGTGGAATTACTTAAGCTATTTATCTTTTGAAGGTCTCCATTTCCTAATATATAATATGAAGGTTACTGTATTTACTTTGCCCCTTTCTTCCTAGGAATGTAAACTCTATGAGGACAAAAGCTTTTTAAAAAAAAAAGTTTAAAAAATCATGAGTATAGCACAATGCCTTTTTTATCATCAGTGTTTAATTAATTGGATTAATTATTGGTTTGGCTTGGAAGGGGATGGATTTGGTATTGTATTTTTCTGTTTCAACTTTAGAATCACAGAATTAATTTTTTAAAATTAATTAGAAACAAGTAGGAAATAGACAAAAATGAAATAGAAATATAAAGAAAGTAAAAAAAATTGTCATGTGCACAGTAGAATATGAGAGGATTCAAAATATGTAGGAATAAATTCTCATTTCAAGAAAGTGTATGTAATAATAGGATATACTATATTCAGTACTATCTTTTCTTTCTTATAGGTTTTTTTTTTTGGTTATTTGCTGCACACTTTTTACTTTATTCTTTTTACCCTTTTCTTTGCTGCTTTTTTCTCCCATGTAGACTACAGTTAAGCCCAGATATATTCATATTTTTATATATAATGTATGTGCATATATATTATATGTACACATATAAATACATGCATGCATATATGTACATACATACATATATACACACATATATTTGTATTCTCTCTTGTTTCTTGTCCCTATTAACTCTTCTACTTTTCTTCTACCAGCTACTTTACTTTGCTATTACCTAACCTCCCCTTCCTTTATCCTCTCTCCCCATCTTTTCTCTTCCTCTGTATGCTTTTCCCATTAATCTATACACCTTAATCCACTACCATTACTCTGTGAAGTAAGAGAAATGATTTTTTTTTACTTCAGTATCCTTTTCTGAAGATGAACCTCAGTCTTTCTTATTCTCACAGTAACTTTCTCTACTTAGTTCTTTATTCTTTGTCTACTCATATAAAAAAAAAAAAATAAGAGGTTATTAGTGGAATTCCACTAGTCCTGGGAGTGAGGGATGGGACCTCTGGCTTCTGGTCTTTCTTCAGTTCTTTTTTTCTAGACTGGAACCCCAAATTCTTATAAATGCTAGTAACCAGCATCTACCCTGCCCCACTGCTTCTGCACTCACCAGAGTGTGATGGTTTCTTCTCACCTAGACCAGGACCATCCCTCAGCAGCATAGTTGGGCTTGGCATTCCTTATCAGCAGAGGTTCACTCAGTCTTCCCAGACTCAAACCCCTGATTTCCTTCACTGTCAGAAACTGAAAGTTTCTGTGATTGATGCTGAAGCTACCTCTGAATTCACCTAGCCCAAAGGCTCTCTTGCTTGCTGTTTAAAGGGAGCTATCCTGGGGATGTTTACAGCATCCTCCAAATCTCTGTCCTGGAGTCTTTCTTCAGATCTCCAGTTTCCTAAAAACAAACTCTTATTTGTTTTTCACTGATCTGTGTTCACCCTGTGTTCAAACACTTTGTTTATGGGAGAAATCTGGAGAGCTTGCAATTTTCTAACCCACTCTACCACCTTCTCAGAATCTTCTTCAGAATTAAAATTATAAGGAACCTGTCAGGTCCCCTTAGTTCAACTCCTTTCATTTTTAGACATAAAGAAGATAAGGTCCAGCAAAGTTTAAGTGACTTATTCAAGTTTATAAAGAGAATAAGAGGAATAGAAAAACTTGTATTGAGATCGTTTGATTTCTAATCTAGCAGTCTTTTCATTGTGTCATTTTGTATCATTTTTGTAATAGAAAGGGACTGGTATAAGGAAATGGCAGGTGAAGAAACTCCTATCAGTGCAGTTCAACATTTCCTCAGCAAGTTATGGTTTTGGGATATTATCTAGATCACTAAGAGACCGAGTTGCCCAGGTCACACAGCCACTTAGTGCAAAAGGCAGAATTTGAGTTCATGCTAATACTCATTTAGTCACCATAAATTGCACTTGTGGAGTGCTGGACTTGGAGTCAGAATGACCTGTGTTCAAATGCTCCATCAATGAATTGTTGACTTCATAATTCTGGGCAAGTCACATATTTTCTTTCAGATTCAGCTTACTTATCAATAAAAATGGAAGGCCTCTAATTTCCCTTCCAGATTCATAACTTGAGCCCATGATCCTATTTCAAATTAAATTTCTGAGGGGGAAAATAAGAGTCTTAATAAGAGAATTTGTAGATGTTTTTCAATATTGAATTACATCACTAAAATATGACTTTTTTGCAGTTTGTTTTTTAATTTTCCTCATTATTTCTTCATTTTTAGACATAAGTTAATATGTATCACAGTTCAAATAAAAACTTATTTGTGTGTGTGTGAGAGAGAGAGAAAAAAAGGGAAAGGGAGAGAGAGAGAAAGAGAGAGAGAGACAGAGAGAGACA
>JAJPUD010016362.1:0-11965 GCA_023553655.1 Myrmecobius fasciatus | reverse complement strand
AGAGAGAGAGAGAGAAGGAGAGGAGAGAGAGGGAGAGAAATTACTATTTCCTTCTTGATGAATTGGAATTTTGTTATCACTGCAGCAAACTAAACTTATGGACTCCTTCTCCCCCTCATTCAAATAAAAACTACATATGAAATTGGCTAATAAGAGCCAAACATCCTGGCAGTTTTACATGGGCAAAAAAACCTGAAAACTTTCCTACGTAAGATGAAAACAAACATTATACCCAAAGCATTGGTTGGCACATATAGTAATCAAAAGCTCTCATTAACTGGGGTAGGAGAAAAAACTCATTTGTTATACTGCAGAGTATTGGTAGCAGGGCTTTAAAACCATTTTGGTTACTTAACTATACTTAATTGCATAATTCCATCCCTTGCCCTAGGGAGAAAAATAGTTGAAAATAAACTTTGATAAACTAGAATATGGATGGTGCCTTGCTTTAATTACAAGCACTCTCCTTCCCTTTCATATTCCCATCCTCATCTCTATCCCTGCCAAGGAAATAATAATAATAGATAATAGGAGGCAGTCAGCTCAGCACCAACTCTGCCCCTTATTACTTAGGTTTTAGAGTTTAGTTTCAACATTTAGTTTTAAGCATTTTCAAATTTCAGAACATCAAATAGATGCAATATGTAATAATATCAAAACCAAACAAATCAAAATTTTAGATTATCTGTCTTTAATGATCATTAGTAATGATCATTAAGAATAATAAGAGTCTGATTTTGAAATTATTTGGTATAACTTTCTATGACTTTTTAAATTAGGAAACTTGAGGCCTACTGAGATCTAACATTATGTTTAGATCATAAACTTGATACTTTTTGAAAAAGATAAGTCGAATTTTGATAGCTTTAGTCTTAATCCAATACACTTTTCTTAAAAACAAAACAAAACAAAAAAAACCCAACTATACCATACTGCTCCTCATATGCATAATTAGCCTGTTCTCTGAAATGGTGATTTAAATCTAATAAAATATGTGTATGAATATTTATGTATATACTATATATAATATACACATGCATAATATGCATATACATATATTCTCTATAAATATATCAATTTAATATAAACATATATACATATTTAATTCCTGTAACTTTTGTTTTAAGGCTGTTAGAAAATTGGATCATTGATTGACCTTTTGCCGACACAGTTATAGCCTTATTCTCTTTCATATTAGGTTTTCCTGATTTTCTAAAGCTGCCTGAGGAGAATCACAAGGAAGAGCTACTTGCTTGAATAAGGGATTTTTAAGATTGGAAGGAACTTCAGAAGATATCCTGAATAAGAATCCTCCTCTACAACATACTTAATGTGATATAATTTAGCCTTTAAGAGAAAACTTCCAAGTAGGTAGGTGGTGTAGTGGATAGAGTATTGGATTTGGAATAAAAAACTCCCAAGTCCAAATTCAGCCTCAAACCTTTACTAGCTATATGATCCTTGGCAAGACATTTAATCACTGTCTGCCTCAATTTTCTCAACTAAAATATATATGAGAACAGTACCTACCTCTCAAAGTTTTTGTGAAGATCAAATGAAATAACATAAATAAAGCACTTTGCAAACCTTAATACTATTATTGTTATTTATTGTTTTTGTTTTTATACTCTCTATTGCAGTTTTAAACAACTCTATTTTTGAGGAAGTTTCCCCCTCATATCAAGTTTAAATTGCACCCCACTCTGGGGAACTAAAGAGAGTAGAGGTGGGAACTAAAGAGAGTAGGGATCTAGAGATAGGGAAGGATGTGCTGTTTCGTGTTTCAGAATTGTCTCTCCCAAAGGAGTGAAAACATTATATAGGACACACTGTTAAGCTTAATATTCAATTAGCATTTATTCCCATCATATTAAATGTAATACAATCAAAAATACCCACGAAATCAAGCCTTAATTTATGTTTTTGTGTGATTTCCAAAATATAAATGCATAAAAATTTAGTAATTGGTTCTTTAAAGTTGGTTGGAATATCAACTGGAACAAAATTCTGCTTCCTAGTAAATAGAGAATTCCATGGAACAGGATATCAAATCACAGTGTTGAAAAAAGAACATTAGTGTTTTTGGTGAGTTTTCAGTCACTTAGTTGAAAACTGGTTGAATATTATTAGTTTTTATTCCAGAGGAATAAGGAAAGTTCTGAACAGATTGAAGTGCCTAGCCCAGTGAAGATGAGAGAAGTCAGTAACGGAATTTTTAGTCAGTTAAAAAAGGTTACATTACCAGCTCAGAGCAGCCCTAAGAAACAGAGGACTAGCAAAATTTCCCTCAGGATGGGGGAAAAAACCATGCAGAAAGAAACAATTAGCTTATAGGGGCATTTTTATATGTAAGAACTTCTTAGAGCCAATGCAGTAAAACACATAGAAAGAAGCATGCTGAAATGATAAGACACAAAATATTTTCAGAATATTCAGGTCAGAACATTTGTAGCAAGAAAATTGTTATTTAACACATAGAAGAAAAGAAAGGGGAAAGGGAAACAAAATAGAGAAAACTATAGAGATTCTTTCATCAGCTCTAGAAATTGAAACCAATCCACCAACATCTATCATTTCTGAGCAATGAAAATTATTTTTGCTTTTATTTTTGTCTGGTTGGTAATGTAGTTTATGCTTCTGAATCTCTACTCATTTAGTAACTACTTTCTCTGTCTAAGGGATCTGCATAGTTTATTTTCACAAAATTAGTAATTTTCCAGTTCCTATTTTTTTCCTGAAACTCTGAGCTAAGGTCCTGGATGATTCATTGGACAGAGCAAGGAGTCTGGAGTCAGGAGGAGTCAGTCAGGAGGACCTGAATTGAAATTTGGATTCAGATACTTAACACTTACTAGCTGTGTGACACTTGGCAAGTCACTTAATCCCAATTGCCTCACCAAATAAACAATCTTCTGCTCTCCAAAAAAATCATTTAGGATGCTGACATCAAGTGACTTGATAATGGCTATAATAGCTGATGAGGCAGAAACATAAGTTCCCCCTTTAAGAATAAACTCAAATGTCAACTTCACTTCCATTTCCCCTCTTTGGTGCCTTACATCTGAGATTACCTTCAAGTTATATATGATATATAAATATGTGATATATATATATATGATATATATATATATGATATATACAGTGTAAATATATGTGTGCATATATATAAGATATATACAGTGTATATATATGTATATATAAGATATATCCAGTGTATGTGTGTGTATATATATATATTTCTTATTCCTGGAGGTAGCCAGACAACACTGTATAGTCCTGAACTTGGAATCAGCAAGATAAGAGTTCAAATCCTGCTTTAGATTCTAATTAGCTGTTTGACATTGAACAAGTTACTTAACCTTGCTTTGCTTCAGTTTCCTTAACTGCAATATGAAGATAGTAATAGCTTATACCTTCCAGCGTTGTTGGTAGGATGAAATGGGTAAGCATCTTGCCACATGTTTAATAAATGTTTTTCTAAATTTTTCCCCTTCCTTGTATGTAAATAATTGCTTAATAGATATTTTAACTGAATAACTGGCTGATTTAAAGGAAAAGTGTTGGAATTGTAACATATCAAGAAGATCAAGGTCAAACATTGGACTCTGCTACTTACTGTTTGACCTCAGGCAAATAAATAACAGAGAAAATATTCTAAAAGTGATCATAAGCTGTTTAATCTCAGGCAAGTAAGTAGCAGTAACAGTATTCTAAATATAAAAATCATTTATGTTTCCAAAACTTTTTCTTTAAATTAATTTGTTTTTACCCAGCATTGGGATATCAATATCTTTAACAAATATAAAAAAATATTTATCAGAGGAAACACTCTAATGTGAAGGATCTCTCTGTACATGTAACTCTTCTATATTATTGCTTTTTTAAAAATCCAGGCTGCTGAGGTCAAATGACTTGACAATGGCCATAAGAGCTGCTAAGGCAGAAACATAACTTAAATTCAGAAATTCTTGACTCAAAGACTCTCCCTTTATATAATAAGTCAATGTGCTTTTAACTTTCTTAATATTGCGGTGGTAAACAGGAAATTTACAGAGAAATTTATTGCAGAAAAACAGGTTAAATAAAATCTCTGTGTCTCTGTCTCTGCCTCTCTTTCTCTCTCTTTCCCACTCCCTCTCCCTCTCTTTTCCGCTCCCTCCCTTCTCTCTCTGATACATATTGACTTAGACATAAATCTAGCTAGTGATTAGAATTCCTTTATTTCTTCTTACATATTAGATAACAACTAAATGTTGAACCATTGTACGGCATCTACTAAGAAAAGCAAATTGTTCAGCTGATCCCTAGAAAAATATATTATGTATTGCTTTGGATTTGTCCAATGAGGTAAATGTCTAGAGGAAGCACATGATTGGCAGAAGCTCCCAACATAGTTCATCCACTCTTAGGGATTTTATTGGTCTCCTTTTGTTTTTTTTTTTTTTTTTATTTTAATTGTTATTTGAAGTGTAAGCTTCCTCCCATTTATATTATTTTGTTGTAATTTTAATATATATATATTTTTGCTACTACATTGTGGTTTTCCATTGGTGTTTCTATAATCCACAAATATTGACCTTCCCAGATAACAAACATCATTTCCAAAATACTTTGAGGCAGGCACCTAATTAATGTAAGAATTAATAGAACATCACATTATGAAGAATAACACAACACTCATTTTTATGAGGTCAGTCATCTGAAATTTTAAATCTATTCAATTCAATATCTAAAGCATTATTAAATCTTTAAAGAAACTTATGGTGTTGCCTGACAGCAACTAGTACTTCTGGGAAGTGATTTAGCTTACCTTATTTTAATGCAAAACATGAATTCTTTCATGTACAACTAAGAATCTATCTCAGGTTTGCTTCTTTCTTCTCCTCCTTGGTGCTTGGTTTAATATTTTCTACATGAAATGAAGAAGTTAATTGGCAAAGAATTATGCTCCTAAAGCCATCAAACATTTCTGACTCTCAGCTAAATTAACTTCTACTCATGGATTTTTTTAGCCTCTTTCCTCCTGATTTTCTTTACTTTTAAGACAATTTATGCTTTACCTCACAAAGATCTTAAAAACTTTATTTGTGTAATGATGGTGGTACTTTTGGTCTCTGTTTTACAAACATTCATTCTTTGTTATGTGCAAGGCACGTGGTAGTCTTGCTCAAGAGTCAGAGAACCTGAGTTCAATCCCAAGTCTGATATCTATCTACTTGCCTCAGACAAGACATAATCCCTCTGGCTCTCAGTTTCCTCATCTAGGGTCCCTTATGGCTCATATGGTTCATGAACCTATGACACTATATGGTTGAACTTTCTGGAACAAAAGCAAACAAGATTAATTCTTTGTAGATAATCTCTATAGAGGTGAGCTGCAGTTGTATTAAGCACACATATGAAGTGGGAAAAAAGGATAGAAAGCAGTACTAACCCAGCATCAAGAATATATTTCCTTTGGCATTGCCACAATTTTTTATCCTGTCTCTGAACATGAGAGATGAGTGTAAGGGTTTTCACTTTCTGTAGCAATCAGCAGGAATGGGAACCATGAGGCCCACCTCTTTATATCCATTAGGGCAATTTACCCTTGAGAAGTGACTATTGCATGTATCTGTCATCCATTGGCATGAATTTCCTATTAAATTGTTCCTTGACAGCTTTCCACTGGAAAAGCATGTTTATTTTGGAAGAACACAGTTTGCTTACATATGCATAAGTAGGGGCAGAATGTTGAAGTTGAAAAAGACTTGTACTTGGAATCAGATTCTATAGCTTTGAGTTCTCATCAGCACTACTTAATAATGTTATCTTGGACAAAGCATCTGTCTTCTCTGAATCTCAGTTTCTCCACTTATAAAATAGAAAAGAGATTCACTTTCCTCATCTGTAAAAATAATGTGATAGGGTCAGAGATCTAAATTCCCTTTTAGCTTCAAATCAGTGATCCTGCCATCTTAAAATACAAATCATTCCTAACTTATAACTTCATAAAAACTACCATAATAGTTATTATGAAGTAAACTCTACTCATGATAATTAGTAAGTGAATTTGTCAGTAATTTGCCCAGCAATGGAACAATTCAGTTTTGATTAGTTATGTTTACTCCACTGATCTCTCTGAACAACTCTAGAGTGAAAGGGTCAGATTCCCTCTGTTTACTGATACCTTCTAATTCTCAAATTTAATGATTCTAGAGAAATATGCTAACTCAATAACTTTTCTTAAAAAAAAGCATCAAAATCCAGGACCACTGGGTTTAGGATTCTAGAATGCCAAATAGCATAAATTAATGTTAGAAATTAGTTAGTCAAGGATATTCCAATATCCCACCGGATGCCATCAATAACATAGATCATAACATTTAGAATTAGAGGGGACCTTAGTGGTTGAATAATACAATCCCCTCATTTTATGTATGAGGAAATTTAGGTCCAAGAAGGTGAAATTAATTACCCAAGCTCACACTGATGCTGAATAGCAGAGCCAGAATTCAAATCAAAATGCTCTGATTTTTAATTATTCTTCTGCCTAAAAGATATGAAATGAAAATTTATAGAATATATGGCAAAAAAGGTTATGCCCCTGGAGTTCAACAATCTTTCCATGGTCCATCTCTATAAAGGTAAAGGGAATGGATTGTCCTCTGATGATCACAGAGGATAAGTGGTCTTTTTTCTTAATCATTGCTGGCAATATTCTTGCCAGAGTCCTCCTTAATAGGCTGATACTACACCTGGAAGAAGGTCATATACCTGAGAGCCTGTGTGGCTGAGGAAAAGTTGATATGGTATTTAGTACCAACAATTCCAGGAGAGATGTTAGGAGCCAAACAGAAGTCTGTCATTTGTAGATATGACTAAGGCCTTTGACACTGTCCATCGTAAGAGCTTATAAAAATTATGTAAAAATTTGGTTGTTCAGAGAAGTTTATCAATATAGCAACCCAATTTCATGATGGCATGTTTGCCCAGGTTCTGGACAATAGACAATACTTAAAACCTTTCCCAGTAACCAGTGGAGTGAAACAAGGCTGTATGCTTGCTTCCATGCTTTTTGGCATGATTATTTCAACCATGATTTCAAATACTTTCAATGAGGACAAATATCCATCAAAGTAAGTTTCTGCAGTGATGGTAAATTCTTCAAATTGAAAAGGCTACCATTCCAAATTAAAGTGGAGGCAATGTTGATGCATGATTTATTTTGTTTACAGATGACTATGCACTCAATGCAGCCTCTGAAGCTGAGATGCAATAAAATATGGATGGATTATTTGCTACTTGTGCTAATTTTGGCCTAATAATGAACACCAAGAAAACATAGGTCCTCCATCAGCCAGCATCACATCATGCATGTATGGAACATTGGTTATAGCAAATGGAGAATATTTGAATATCATGACTAGGTTCACTTACCTTGGCAGTATACTTTCCAGGGATGTACAGATTGATGTTGATGCATGCATTGCTAGAGCTAGCTCAGTGTTTGGGAGGTTTCAAAGGAAATTGTGGGAGAGGAGAGATATTAGACTGACTATTAAACTGAAGTCTTCAGAGCCATTGTACTGAATTCAATTGTCAAATGGACAATATACCAGTACCATGCCAGGAGACTCAATCACTTCCATTTGAATTTTCTTAGGAAGAGTCTGAAGATCAACTGGCAGGATAAGATATCAGAGACTGAGATTATTTCTTGAACTAAACTGTCTAACATCCAAATGCTACTTCAGAAAGCACAATTCCATCAGGATGATGGAATTTGAATGCCAAATGTATGTTTGTCCAACAAAAAATCTATTTTATGGAGAACTCACACAGGACAAGCATCCACAAGTTGATCGGGAAAAAATAAATACAAGAACACTTTCAAGGTCTTTCTCAAGAACTTTAGAATTGATTGTGTGACATGGGAGTCACTGGCATAGGACCACCCAGTATGACATGCCCTCATCAGAAAAGGTGTTGTACTTTATGAGAAAAGTTAAATTGAATCAGTTCAGAAGAGGTGGGAGATGAGCAAAGTTAGAGAATCCACCCCAAATATTCATAGGTACTATCTGTGTCTGACTTGACAGAGCATTTGGATACACTAATTTAACTAACATAGTCATTCATTTTCGTCCCCTTCGAGAATGAAGGACAACAACCTATCTCCCCTATTGAAATGTAAGGTTCTTTGTGGCCTAACACTGATTTTGTATTTTCTTTCTATCCCAAGTATTCAGCACAATATGTGGAATATAGCAAGTGCTCCAACTATTGACCTCCTTGGTGTCTTTTGAGTCCCAAAAAAATCCCACCTTTTATAAGAAGCCTTCTTCAATCCTTCCTAATTCAAGTTCTTTTCCTTTTTCAATTATTTCCTATATGTCTTGTATATAGCTTGCTTCATATATTTTTTATTTCATGCTTTCTTCCACATCAGACTATAAACTTCTGGGGAAGAGAGACTTTCTTTTGCCTCTTTTGGTGTTCCCAGTGGCTGACACATAGTATCTTAATAAATGTTTGTTGATTAATAAAAAACATATTTATTAATTAATTGATTGGTTTATTTCCTTATTATCATATAACTTCTTGAAAGGTCAGAATTAATTCCACTATGTCAATTTCTTTCATCATTGTCTTTATCTTCAGAAAGACAAAATTCTTGGTAATATATATCACATATTCTGCTCTTAGTAAATTGAGGCTGCAATTAAATTGATTTCAGTATTTTGGAAGTTTCTCATTTTTACTTTATCTTGTTTTTATGCTAGCTTAATGATATATAAAAGACAAATACCATCCGCATACTCCATATAATTATAAAATCTAAAGATATTCCCATAATTTCTGTTTATATCCCCTTTTACCAAATAGATTCCAGAAAGTACATGCCTTTTATAGTGGAGAAGTTCTCCCTTACTCCATCTCTTGAATATTTTTATTTTCAAAGACAAGCTATATTGATTCATGAGACCTATTCCTTACTATTTCTGTAAGTGAATATAAGAATAGACAGATTGAATTGTTTAATCCTATTCCAATTCAGTGTCTTCTTGTAAATATAGGCTTCAATAAATTAAAGATTGAAGATGACTCAAATATTCTCAGTTTCATTGGTTGGCTCTACTTAATTTGTTAAAATTTCTTCTTTCCCAAATATTTTTCCAGTGACAAGTAGGAACAATTTTTAACATTTGTTTTTTAAAATTCTGTGTTCCAAATGCTGTTCCTCCCTTGTTGCCATCTCCTGACATTAAGAAGGCAATTTCCAAATGGTTATATTGTATTTTTTAAAAAACTTTTTATTTGCAAAACACATGTATGGGTAATTCCTCAACACTGACCCTTACAAAGCTTTCCGTTACAAATTTCCCACCCCAAGTCCCCAAGCCTGCCCTAGATGGCATGAAGTCCACTACATGTTAATTACGTTAAAATACTTAACAAATCAAATATATGTATACCTATTTCCACTCTTATCTTGCTGTGCAAGAAAAATCATATCTACAAGAAAAAAAAATCTGAGAAAGGAAACACAATGCAAGCAAACATCAATAGAGGGCATGAAAATGTTATGTTGTGGTCCCCATTTCATATCCCTCTCTCTGGAGGTATATGGCTTTCTTCACTAAACAATTGGAACTGGTTTGAAACATTTCATTGTTGAAGGGAGCCACGTCCATCAGAATTGATCATCATATAGTCTTGTTGTCATATATAATGATCTCCTGGTTCTGCTCATTTTACTCATCATCAGTTACATCATTATCAGCAAGTCTCTCCAGACCTTTCTGAAATCATCCTGCTGGTCATTTCTTATAGAAAAATAATATTCCATAACATTCATATACCATAATTTATTCAGCCATTCTCCAATTGATGGGCATCCATTCAGTTTCTAGTTTCTAGCCATTACAAAAAGGGCTGCCACAAATATTCTTGCACAACTGGGTCCTTTTGCTTCCTTTAAGATCTCTTTGGGATATAAGCCCAATAGAAACACTCCTGGGTCAAAGGGTATACATAGTCCGATAACTTTTTGAGCATAATTTTTAATTGCTCTCCAGAATAGTTGGATCCGTTCACAGTTCCATCAACATTGTACCAGTGTCCCAGTTTTCCCACCTCCCCTCCAAAATTCATCATTATCTTTTCCTGTCATTTTAGCCAATCTGACAGGTGTGTAGTGGTATCTCAGAGTTGTCTTAATTTGTATTTCTCTGATCAATAGTGATTTGGAGCACCTTTTCATATGACTAGAAATAGTTTTAATTTCATCATCTGAAAATTGTCTCTTCATATCCTTTGACCATTTATCGATTGGAGAGTGGCTTGCATTCTTATAAATTGGAGACAATTCTCTATATATTTTAGAAATGAGGCCTTTATCAGAACCCTTAAATGTAAAGATGATTTCCCAATTAATTGCTTCCCTCTTAATCTTGTCTGCATTAGGTTTGTTTGTACAAAAACTTTTTAACTTAATATAGTCAAAATTATCTATCAGGTGTTCGATTAAGAGTTACAGTTCTTCTTTGGACACAAATTTATTCCATCTCCACGGGTCTGAGAGGTAAACTATCCTATGTTCCTCTAATTTGCTTATAATATCACTCTTTATACATAAATCATGAACCCATTTAGATCTTATCTTGGTATGTGGTATTAGGTGTGGGTCAAGCCCTAATTTCTTCCACACTAGTTTCCAATTTTCCCTGAAGTTTTTGTGGAATAGTGAGTACTTATCCCAAAACCTGGGGTCTTTGGGTTTATCAAACACTAAATTGCTATAGTTATTGCCTAGTTTGTCCTGTGATCCTATCCTATGCCACTTATTGACTACTTTATTTCTTAACCTGTACCAAATGGTTTTGATGACCACTCTTTATAATATAGTTTTAGCTCTAGTACAGCAAAGCCACCTTCATCAGCCTTTTTTTTTTCATTAATTCCCTTGAAATTCTTTGCCTTTTGTTCTTACAGATGAACTTTGCTAGTATTTTTTCTAGATCTGTAAAATAATTTCTTGGGAGTTTGATTGGTATGGCACTAAATAAGTAAATTACTTTGGGTAGTACTGTCATTTTTTTATTATATTTGCTCGGCCTACCCATGAGAACTTGATGTATTTTCTTTTTTTTTTTAATTTTATTTTTTAATTTTATTTGCATAACATATGTGTGGGTAATTCTTCAACAATAACCCTTACATAGCTTTCCATTACAAATTTTTCCCCCAACTCCCCACCCCTCCCCTAGATGGCAGGATATCAACTGCATGTTAATTATGTTAAAATATTGGCAAATCGAATATATGTATACATATTTCCAAACTTGTCATTGTTGTGCAAGAAAAATCTTGTCAACACAAACGATATATCAGATAAAGGAAACACAATGTAAGCAAACATCAATCAAGGAGTATGAGAATGTTATGTTGTGGTCCACATTTCACATCCCTCTCTCTGGGTGTATATGGCTTTCTTCAGTGAACAATTGGAGGTGGTTTGAAACATTTCATTGTTTAAGAGAGCCATGTCCAGCAGAATTGATCGTCATATAGTACTGTTGTTGGCGTGTATAATGATCTCCTGGTTATGCTCATTTCACTAAGCATCAGTTCATGTAAGTCTCTCCAGGCCTCTCTGAAATCATCTTGCTGGTCATTTCTTACAGAACAATAATATTCCATAACATTCATATACCATAATTTATTCAGCCATTCTCCAATTGAAGGGCATCTATTCAATTTCCAGTTTCTAGACACTACAAAAAGGACTGCCACAAACATTCTTGCACATGTGGGGCCTTTGCCTTCCTTTATGATTTCTTTGGGATATAAGCCCAATAGAAATGCTGCTGGGTCAAAGGGTATGCACAGTTTGATAACTTTTTGAGCATAGCTCCAAATTGTTCTCCAGAATGGCTGTATCCGTTCACAGCTCCACCAACAATGCATCAGTGTCCCAGCC
>JAJPUD010016361.1:0-34308 GCA_023553655.1 Myrmecobius fasciatus | reverse complement strand
TATCTAGAGAATGAACTAGGGAGTCTAAATGCAAATCGAAGCATTCTATTTTTACTTTTTTATTGTTATTTTTTCTTTCTCCTGGTTTTTCTTTTTTGTTCTGATTCTTCTTTCATAAAATGACTAATGTGGAAATATGTCTAATATAATCATATTATATAACATAATCATGCATATTATATATTATCATATTATATGTGATATATATTAATATAATATATGTATAATAATAATCAGATTACTTGCTTTCTGGGAAGGGAAGCCAGGAGGGAGGAAGAAAAAAATGCAAATCAAAATCTTTTAAAAGTAAATGTTTAAAGCTATATTAATATGTAATTAGAATAAAATATTAAGTGAAAGGGAAATAAATAAAAGGCAGGTAAGAGGGTGAAGGTGCAATTCATTTAATTTAATTTAATACAATAAATATTTCTTAAGTACTACATGGAAGCAGAAGTATGTAGTGACTCCTAGACCTGTAATTATGAAGAGCTGGACTTCAATCTAACATTGATTGGCTATGTGACCCTGGACAGATCACTTCTGTACTAAAAGCAAATTTTTAGAATGTTTCAAAGGCATGTCAAAGCAGGGTATTCTTAGGTGACAAACTTTTTTGGCACATCCCCAGTCCTCACAATATAAGTACATGTCCCCAAGTAAATCCAAAATAATTTGAGGAAGGAGAAAGCAGTGACAAATTAGAATTAGAAAAGATTTCCTATAGAAGGCCGCTCTTGGAGCTAAGGAAGTTAAAGATACTGAAAGGTTGATGAAAATGGACATTTAAGGCATGGAAGAGAGATCAGGAACAATAGCTAAGTGATCTAGTTTGGCTACTAGAATAGCTAATGCAGAGTGCATGAAATTCTCATGGAAAGATAAATTGGAGGTCTTGACATTTTTGTATTCTATCCTAATGATGATCAGAGCCTAGGGAGCCTTTTGAGTAAGGGAGTGACATGCTAGAAAGGAGGCAATAGGAAAGGTCAGATCCAAGAACACTTTACCTGAGATATCTTAGGACCTTGGAACAAAAGGAATAATCCTTTCCAGAAAATCTGAATTCAAATCCTGGTTCCACCACTTTCTGCTTGCAGAAACTTGGCAAGACGGACTCAGAGGATGTTTCCAAGATCCTTTCAGTCAGTTAGTCAATAAGCACTTATCAAAAGTGCCTACTATGTAATAGGCACTGTTCTAAGCATTAAGGATACACAGAAAGATAAAAACCAGTTTCTCCCTTAAAGAAACTCACAGCCTAACATGCAACACGCAAATAAATATGTATTAAACTCTACAGACCCCATAAACTAGATAATGTCAGAAGAAAGGCATTAGAGTTAAGAGGAGTTGGGAAAGATTGTAGAGGCTGAAACTTGAAGAAATCAATCCAGAAAAGTCAGGAGATAGAGGTGAGAAGGGAGAGCATGAGGAACAGGGAGAGAAAATGCCCAGAACGGAGACATGGAGTGTCAGGAGTCACCAGATCAAAGAATATGGGAGTGAGTGAGACTGGGAAGATGGAGAATGTTATAAGAGGTTTTGAATATTTTATAGCTGATCCTAAAGGTAATAGGGAGCTATAACCCCATGAGTAGATTGATATTGACCTATTAATTATCACTCTTTGGATCCAATTTATTCAATTCAGCAGATCTGCCATGGGAATTTGGAGCAATTAGGAAGATAATGAAATTGGATTACCTGATGGGTTACCCCCTTACAAGAATTCTTTAGAGAGTCTAGATGATTCTTACCAGGTATATTATATTATTTATATATATATATGTATATATATATTTCTTCAGATATGGGTTAGATTAAATTGGAGTCTAAAATGCCTTCCAACTTTGAGATTATTTGACTTCTGTTTTAAATATATTAAATCTGAGATGTCTACTGAGAATTCTAGGAGGAGCATCCCAATAAGTAATTGACAACAAAATTCAGGAAAACATTTAGTGCTACATATGCAACATGCATATGATGATCAATTCTGATGGACATGGCTCTCTGCAACAAAGAATTGTCTCAAACCAGTTCCAATTGTTCAGTGAAGAAAACCATATACACCCAGAGAGAGGGATATGAAATATGGACCACAACGTAACATTTTCATGCTCTCTATTGATGTATGCTTGCATTGTGTTGCCTTTCTCTGATTTTCTTTTTTTTTCTTGTAGATAGGATTTTTCTTGCACAACTTGTCAAGTATTTCAACATTATTAACATGTAGTGGACTTCCTGCCATCTAGGGGAGGGGAGGGGACTGGGGGTAAAATTTGTAATGGAAAGCTTTGTAAAGATCAATGCTGGGGAACTACCCATACATATGTTATACAAATAAAAAGCTTTAGTAAAAAAAAAAAAAGAAAAAGAAAGTAACATGCATAGAAGTGAAATTTGATCCCATGGGAGTATAGGAAATTCAATTCAACACACACTAATCAAAGTACTAGTCATATGTAAGGCACTGTGCTGGGCACTTGGGATTCAAAGAAATATACAAAATAGTGCCTGCCTTGAAAGAGCTTACATTTTCCTGAGGGTATATGGCTTTATGAAGATTTCTTCTAGCTAAAAACCTATTGATTCTATGAACATTTATACAAATAAATGTAACACAAGGAAAATTTAGGAGAGATTGAGCTTTAACAACAATGGAAAAGGAAGGGCTTCCTGTAGGAAGCAGCTTCTGAGCTGAATTGAATCCTGAAGAAAAATAAATTTTTGAGAGTCAGAAGTAAGGAGGAAATTTATTCTAAGAGTGAAGAACACAGAGATAGCATGTTGAGTTCAGGGAGCATCTAATAGGTTAATTTGCCTGAAACTCAGAGTCTGTGACAGGACTAGGTAGCCAAGGAGATAGTAGTCAAGAGTACTGGACACAAGGTCAGGAAGACCTGAACTTGAATCCTGCCTCAGATATTTACTTAGCCATTTGACCTTGGTCAGGTTATTTAACTTCTCAGTCTCAGTTTCTTCACCTGTATATATATAAATATATATAAATAAAATGCATATAAATTATATTTCCATATGCATAGCATTGATGTTATAACAAAGCACCCCCTTCACAAAATTGTTATGAAGACCAAATAAGAATACTATATACATGCTAGCTTTTGTTTTTTATAGTTTATTTTATTTTCAGATTCACATTCTCTCCCTCCAGTCCCTATCCACCACCCCTGCTGAATAAACAAGGAAACAAAACCTGTGTTACAAATATATATAGTCAAGCAAAACAAATTCCTATATTGGCCATTTCTTTGAGAAAAAAAAACCCTTAATCTGTATTCTGAGTCCATTACCTCTCTGCAAAGAGGTTGGTAGCATATTTTATCTTGAGTTTCTGGGATTGTAGTTGGTCATTGAGTTAATCAAGAGCTCAATAATTAAAAGTGTCTTTACAATAATGAGGTTATTATATAAATTGTTCTCCTTGTTCTGCTCACTTATTCTGCATCAATTCATACAAGTCTGTCCATATTGCTTTGAAATCATGTTGAGATGCCTACCATTTATAATAATAATAATAGCTATCATTTAGGTAACCTTTTAAGGTTTTCAAAGCACATTACAAAACTAATCCTCACAACAATCCTGTGAGAGTAAATGCTATTATTATCCCCATTTTATAGATGAAGAAACAAGCTGAGAGGTTAAGTCATATGACAATTGGAACTGTTTTGAGACATTTCATTGAATGCCAGGGTAAAAGGAGTAGCCAACTGGTCAGTGCCCAGGTGCCCACTCAGTTCCCAGACAAGGCAGGTTTGAGAGTACTTCCATATATCACCCACAGTTTGCTTGGGGTATGCTTAGATAATATAGCTTCTCGGGGAGACAGCAATAATTTTAAGGTCCCCTGACCTTAGGGGGCTTCTATTCTAAAAATCTGTCAGTGATTCTAAAGTCCTCTGGACCTTGAGCTCCCCAACCCCAATCTAAGGATGCTATCTGTCTGTCAACAAACATTACTGGGTTAATCTCTATCACCATCCTGCTTTTGACAAGTAAATGAGACCTGTAAATGAAGGATTTTGTGAATAACTCTGTTATGTAACAAACATTGGTGACCTCTGGGCCATAAAACTAGCTTATCTATAACATGAGGAACTAGATAAATGGGTCTCCTGTTTCTTTGCTAAATTCTCTTGGAATTTAGACCCTCATTCTTGGGAAGTGTGCTTATACCTTCCCTGAAGAGTCTGTAAATAGCTAATTAAGCATCATCTCTTTAAAAGAGACTACATTATACCCCAAAAGCAATTTTCAGAAAGGGGGAATTCCATCAAAATAACAAAATCCTTTATTAACCGGTCTCATTTACTTGTCAAAAGCAGGATGGTGATAAGAGATTAACCCAGATTTCTGCATGAGGCAAGTTTTGTTGTTGTTGTTTTTAAGATATTCCCCCTCTTTTGCCTATTGTAGGATGGATTGGGAAAAGCCAACATAAATTGACCAGCAGCTTTTCAATATAAATTATTCAAAAGAAAACACTATACAAACAAATGTTATTCTCACATTAGTAAATTAGTAAATAAAAGTGACTTTCCCATTCGCTAAATTACATCCCTCTAAGAAAACTTGAGTACACTAAAATCCTCTTCTCTAAATCATACCAAAAGATATTTCAGCTTTAATTTCAATAATTAATAACAGGACCCACAGACAGTTGTATCAATTTTTTTAAGGGCCTTATTTCATACAGATATGTATATCTAGCAACAGATAGATGACTAAACCAAATTACTCATTTACCTAATGATAAGATATTTCCAGATCAGGTATTAGATACTTGAACTGTGTTTATGACTTCTATTGACCACTTACTCTAATTATAGAAATTTGCTGTAAGAGGAAAAAGCAGGGGCCTGATTATAATAGCTAACAATCCCACCTGGTAGCCAACTCAGGAATCTGAGCAACTTAGTGGTATTTCTCTGAAATGGTGAGTTATTAACTTAATTCAGATAATCATTCCCAAATTCAAAACTCAAAACAGTATCAGTTATAACTCCAAAAGATTTCACCTCCATAGCACATTTTACTAATCAGGTTTTAGATCCTAATCCCATGTGCCTGGAGAGCAGGACAGCCAAAACTAGACGTTTGAAATCCTGTTTTAGATACTTCAAGAAAGCACATTTGCCATCATATTCATTAAACAATGAGACCATGGTGCACTTAATAAATTAAATAATTTGCTGAATGGGTTTTGAAATAACCATTTTCAGAGAATTTACAGTTAACCAGAAATTGTTCTCTTGGAAGTTCCTTGCATTGCTAAACTGTAGAACCTTTGATAAAGCATCACAAATAACTTTGCCTAAAAACAACTGCAGACTTGAAAAATAAAAACAAACATTAAAAATGTAAGGTATTCCTTTAAACAATAGAAGCAATTAATATTAAAGTAATTCCATTTAACTGAGGGGGGAATGGGGGAATCTCCAGTGAGTGGATTTGATTTTTCACTTCTGAGGAGCAGCCACATTCAATGAGGGAAGGGTGGACTAAGCTTTCACCTTTCCAAGCCACCAGATCATGCAAATAATACAGTTTTCAATCGTAAATTTGAGATTAACTACCAAAAATCCCAATCAAAAACCTTCAGAAACTTTATTTTTTCCCAATCCAGCAAATTCACAAACCAGGGGAATGGATCCCAGAACAGGGGCTGAGTCCTTCTCTCCTGATTGTCCAACACCACCTGAAGAGTCCCAGATTCAGGCAGGGAGAGGGCCCTCCTAGCCATGTCCCAAAGTTAAATCCTCCCCATAAAGCCTACCCTCCCACCAAGGCACTGTACCTTGTCTCTCCCTTTCCCCTTCCCTCATGCTACATGATTTGTCTCTTAACTCCACTCCTGACTTCACTTTTACTCCTTATAGCTAACTTTCATAAATGATAGCCTAATAGACATAACAGCCTATCACAAAAATGGTTAGGAATCAAATGAAAAAAGGTTATTTAAAAAATAATGTTAAAAAAATTTTTTAATGCTTTAGCTTGTGAGATTCTAACTAAATGTTCCAATCAAACTATCAATTGTTTTTGCAAAATCTTTCCTGTCCTTTGCTTTTAAAACCATCTTTTTAAAATTTTAAGATTCACAATATAGATAATATCTAAATAACTTTTGGACCAAATTTCATAAAACATATATAGGTCTAGCAGAGCTGACAAATTTTAAAGCAGAGCTCATAATTTGTATATTGGGTAATATGCAAAATTTAGAAAGCAATATATTTCATCTGATTAGAGGTACAAACTTTAGGTAAGTTAGCAGAGAATTTTGTTTTAATAACTTTTTTTTAATGCAAAATCAGATCAAATACAGATTTAAACTTCTATTAGCAATACTACAACATTAATACACACATATTTCTAAAATCTTATTCCCCAAAGCATCTTTGTAATTCTATCATATACCATTTAAATTTAAATACACAGTAATTTAGGTTACATTTTTGGGAGAAAATTCCTCTTCCCCTCTAAAAAACTCTTCACTCTTCTAAACTGCCCGAAATCTTTGAAATGGCAGTAAAACTTTGAGACCTGAGATGGAGACTCAGGCCCTTGGGAGCAAAATGACTATGGCTCCCATCTCCCCCACTAAATTTTGTACTCTTCCCTATGTGGACTGCTGTATTGGGAAGGGGGAAAGATTTTAAAGCATTAAGTGGATTTTCCTAGATTTCCCCAAGCCATGGAGATATACCACCATACCGGGGGACATACTGGTTTTTGGAGAGGCTGGACTGGACATAAGTCCACATGCTGCAACCCTGGTCATTCTCAATCAGCTCTAGGGAGAGAAGCTTGAAAGCTTAAGAAAAATTCAGGTTAGTTTGCATCAATGCCTTAAAAGTGCTTTTAAATCCCCAAATGGCCACATTTTTAACTTTGTAACTCAGCTGATTTAGAGAAACATAAAAGACAAAACACAAATTGCTTTTAAATTCCTTTTCTTTTTGTCTAGTACAGTTGTTCCTTTCCTACTTCCTGGAGAACCTCTTTTCTTCTGGAACCCCACTTCTTTCTTTACTAGAGTTTCTTTTTTTTTTTTTGCAGAGGCAATTGCCCAGAGTCACACAGCTAGGAAGTGTTAAGTGTCTGAGACCACATTTGAACTCAAGGCCTCCTGACTTCAGGGCTGGTCTCTATCCACTGCACCACCTAGCTGCCCCTTTGCTAGAGTTTCTTATAAATTTCTCTTGTACAGATCCTTCCTGTGCCCCATCGTGGAAATCTCCACACTCCAGTGATCCCAGATCATTAATTTTTACTCAGCTCTGGATTGCCTGACATCCCCTCTCTTCCAGTCCCCAGGTATGTCCCAGGAAGTCCCACTCCTTGGAGCCATTAAATTTCCCCATCTTACTAACCTGCCTGATGCCTCAGAGCCCAGCCACCAAAGGCAGATGGCCCACGTTCTTATCTTTGGTCTGTGCACAGACTTGCCTGGCTGCTGCAGAACTTACTCTAGTTCCCTTCCTGACTCCTGGAGTTGTTGAGGTTGGGAAGGGGGACCCCCAAAATTTGGGGTCACAGACTGGTGTCTCGAGGTGTCTCAAAAGAATTTGCAGGAATTTAGTGTTTGATAAACCCAAAGACCCCATCTTCTGGGATAAGTACTCACTATTCGGCAAAAACTGCTGGGGAAATTGGAAACTAGTGTGGAAGAAATTAGGACTTGACCCACACCTAACACCACATACCAAGATAAGATCTAAATGGGTTCATGATCTAGATATAAAGAGGGACTTTGTAAGCAAGTTAGAGGAACATAAGATAATTTACCTCTCAGACCTGTGGAGATGGAATAAATTTATGTCCAAAGAAGATCTGGAACTCTTAACTGAACACCAGATAGATAATTTTGACTATATTAAGTTAAAAAGTTTCTGTACAAACAAAACTAATGCAGACAAGATTAGGAGGGAAACAATAAACTGGGAAATCATCTTTACATTTAAGGGTTCGGATAAAGCCCTCATTTCTAAAATATATAGAGAATTGTCTCATATATATAAGAATTCAAGCCACTCTTCAATAGATAAATGGTCAAGGGATATGAACAGACAATTTTCAGATGATGAAATTAAAACCATCTCTAGTCATATGAAAAGTTGCTCCAAATCACTATTGATCAGAGAAATGCAAATTAAGACAACTCTGAGGTACCACTACACACCTGTCAGATTGGCTAAAATGACAGGAAAAGATAACGAGGAATGCTGGAGGAGATGTGGGAAAACTGGGACACTGATACATTGTTGGTGGAACTGTGGATGGATCCAGCCATTCTGGAGAGCAATTTGGAACTATGCTCAAAAAGCTATAAAACTATGAACACCCTTTGACCCAGCAGTGTTTCTATTGGGCCTATATCCCAAAGAGATCTTAGAGGAAGGAAAGGGACCCACATGTGCAAGAATGTTTGTGGCAGCCCTTTTTGTAGTGGCTAGAAACTGGAAACTGAGTGGATGCCCATCAATTGGAGAGTGGCTGAATAAATTATGGTATATGAATGTTATGGAATATTATTGCTCTGTAAGAAATGACCAGCAGGACAATTTCAGAGAGGCCTGGAGAGACTTGCATGAACTGATGCTGAGTGAAATCAGCAGAACCAGGAGATCATTATACACGGCAACAACAATACTGTATGATAATCAATTCTGATGGACATGGCTCTCTGCAACAATGAAATGTTTCAAACCACTTCCAATTGTTCACTGAAGATATCCATATAAACCCAGAGAGAGGGATGTGAAATGTGGACCACAACATATCATTTCCATGATTTCTATCGATGTTTGCTTGCATTGGATTTTCTTTCTCAGATATTTTTTGTTCATGTAGATACGATTTTTCTTTTTTCTTTTTTTTTTGCTTTTTGTTGAGGCAATTGGGGTTAAGTGAGTTGCCCAGGGTCACACAGCTGTTACGTGTCTGAGACCAGATCCGAACTCAGGTCCTCCTGACTTCAGGGCTGGTGCTCTATCCACTACGCCACCTAGCTGCCCCGATACGATTTTTCTTGCACAGCAAGATAAGTATGGAAATATGTATATATATATATATATATATATATATATATATATATATATTCGACTTGTCAAGTATTTTAACATAATTAACATGTAGTGGACTTCCTGCCATCTAGGGGAGGGGAGGGGACTGGGGGTAAAATTTGTAAGGGAAAGCTTTGTAAAGATCAATGTTGAGGAACTACCCATACATATGTTATGCAAATAAAAAGCTTTAATAAAAAAAATTTAAAAAAAAGAATTTGCAGGCTTGAACCCATTTCCTAATCAAGGGGCAAAGTTTTATTGTAATTATAACACCAATTGCAGTGGGCTAAATTCCAAAAGAAATTAGCAAAGGACCTAAGAGCATGGGATAGATTTATAGAGCAAAGTTGGTCAGGGCTTCATTACTTATTTGATAATTTGATGGCTTTCAGGTAGGTTTGAGGGGTGGTCTTATTTATTATTATTTCAGGAACTTGGTTATTGTTGACCAGCAGATTATCTGACTGTCAGTACTGTTTGTAGGACTATTCTAAGGCCAGAAGACTTTGAAATCATTGACATTGTTACAAGAGCACTCTCTGGTCACAGGGCTTCAGGATCACTAATACATCTTCCCTAAAATCTAAGGGAGAAATATTATATTCCTAGGCCAGAGGACTTTTATGGTCATTGACAGGTTGTCAGACACTCTTAGGTCAGAGAGCCTTAGGATTACTAATACATCTTCCCTAAAATCCAAGGGAAGAAATATCATTGTATTCCTCTACAATTATTGTCAGATTGTTAGGACAAGAGCACCCCTAGGTCAGAGGGCCTGAAAATCATTGCTGTCTCCCTTAGAAGCCATACCACATCAGATTCATCAGTGACCTTTCTTACCAAAGTAGTCCTGGGGTCTTGGACAGTCTATGGGGAGGGAAAGCTCCAGCCAAGCCTCGAGGCCCAAGAAATCAACGGGATGTGTCCTCTTGTGCCTCAACAGAGCCACCACGAACGCATAATGTTTGGATACCCAACCAGCCCCATTTGTAATAAACAAAATATTTTACCAAGAATTCCACTGGCTCACTGAGGAATACAGGAAAGATTTATTTTACATTCTTGTAGGAATGAGTCCCTAGAAACACCTTTGAAATTCCAAAGGCAGCACAAGTCCTTCCCCTGATTCCTCCTCAATTGGATATTAGGGACATTAAGATGACATGAGTCTCCACCTCTCATTATATAGCCAGTCCCTGCCCCCAAGGAGTTTACTTTCTAGTGGGGAGAGAGGTAATGGAGGAGGGTTAGGATGAAGAACAAAAGATTCTTTTCAGGCCTCCTAGTCAGTCCCTGCCCCCAAGGAGTTTACATTCTTTTGGCAGCAGATAAACTCCACCCTTGATTATTCCTGGATTTCCTTCTGAGTCTCAGTTTTCTAATTTAAGTTCATTTTCTCCAATTTAATTTTCGTAACTGTGGAAACCCAAAATGCCCATCCATTTTTCACTATGTGTGTGTGTGTGTGTGTATGTTTGATATAATCTTTCCAATTCCGACTCACAAGTTGGTTCTCCTAGGAGATGATTATCAAGATACCCTGTGAATCCACACTATATATCCATATTATTGTTGAGATTGGGAAGGGGAGACCCCAAAAGTTTGGGGTCCCAGGTCTGTGACTCGGGGTGTCTCAAAAGAATTTTCAGGCTTGAAGTCCTCTCCTTAGCCAAAGGACAAAGGTTTATTGTAAGGAACACAAAGCAGACTTGAATTCTAAGGGAATTCGGAGAAACTGAGGCAAGGAAATACATTTATCCAGCTTCTACCATAAAAATGCTAAATCTATGGCAGAGTAGTCTCTGAAATTTTGGTTCTCACTGACCAGATTATTGGTCAGCAATGAATTGAGGGAGGGTCTCATTAACTGTTGTCTCAGGAGTTTGATCTGTGGGAGTTTCCTGAGGCCAGAAGCTATCTGTCTAAGGAATGGTCAGACATTGGGTGTGGGGGTTTCCTGAGGCAGATTCCAAAGCTAAATGATTTAGGACTACTGACTTATTGTTGGAATAGAAGCCCCCCACCAAGGTCAGGGGACCCCCAAAACTAGCTTCCCTAGAAGCTATACTGTATCACTACAACTTATGGTTCCCCATCAATATGTTTACCTTTACTCTGGTCAGATTGTAACACTCTGTAATAATTACATTTGTATTAGAGATTAGAGATTAGTAATATTTTATTGATAGTAATGGAGAGATAAAACTGGTCAACTGAACAGGACTATTGTCTCAAAAGTATTCAGTCCATGGAGAGTTTAGACTGGCAGCCATATTAGCCAGCCGTCTGGATCTCAACGTATCCAGCACTCGAGTGAGTGCTCAGGAAACAAAGGCAGAAGGAGGGGTAGAGCACTGGGGGATAGAAGTTCCAGGAAAGAACTATATATATATAAATTCAGTTCTGACAGATTGGGGGAATGGAGGAAGGATCATAAATTCTGATAAGTTTGGGAAGAAGCTAGGAGCCACTAGTCTGGGGCCATAAAGATAAGGGGGATGTTCCAGGTATTTGAGATAGGCCATCTGAAGGTTTTATGACTCTTTGGAATGCCAGTGGCCATAACTCTGCAGCCCCAATTATCTCAGTACCAATGGCCAGGAAGGGGGGGTTGCCACCAGGCAGAACAATTGGGAAACTGAGACAGGGAAACAGGGCACAACAAGATGTACCACAGTACTTCAGGGAGTCTATCAAGTGCTCTATCTAAGCATTCCCTCTAATAGAGTAGCTAGAAACCCTTTCTAGCTTTCTCATCCTTTGAGATTCTTATCCAGGTCTTCTCATAGACAAAAGATCTAGCCACAAGTCTGGAGGCTTTTCCCTAACTTTTAATATTTCAGAGATGCTAATTCACATGAACAAATCGTCTTTGGTAATAAAATGAATGCAATTTATAATCCCATGGTTCAGTTATCCTTTGGAGTTGCCCATGATTTTATTTCTTCATATTGTGTGAGACGCGTACAAGACTCCCTTTCCCAAATTAACTAATCAGAGACATCTTCAGGTACAAAGAGAAAATATTTATTTAATCCCTGCAGGGAGAGACCCAGACACACAGCTGGGAGCCATGCCAACTCCAGCCATGTGCTCCTGGAACCTGCCTGCTTCCACCTTGTCCAAGGTTTAAAAGCAAAAGACCCAAGACTTTTCATTGGAAAGACTAAAAGGAAGCAACCCTCCTTGACCAATAGTCACCAATGTTGTCTGCTGCCTGTGGGCCATGTCACTTTCCATGGGCATGACTTGAGGGCCTGACCTTTAGACCACCTGACTCCCTGCAACCTAGGGTCTAAGACTGGGAATAGGGATCATGTGACTTCCTGAAACCTGAGCCCCAAGACCTCACCTTCCCACTCTGTGTATAGGATCATGTGACCCAGGCCCAGTCTCAATACTGAGAAATTCTTCATCCAATCCATCTCATTCAAGAGCTTGTGGTCAGGAAAAGATAACGATGAATGTTGGAGGGGATGTGGGAAGACTGGGACACTGATGCATTGCTGGTGGAACTGTGAACAGATCCAACCATTCTGGAGAGCAATGTGGAACTATGCTCAAAAAGTTATCAAACTGTGCATACCCTTTGACCCAGCAGTGTTTCTATTGGGCTTATATCCCAAAGAGATTTTAAAGGAGGGAAAGGGCCCCACATGTGCAAGAATGTTTGTGGCAGCCCTTTTTGTAGTGTCTAGAAACTGGAAACTGAAGGGATGCCCATCAATTGGAGAATGGCTGAACAAATTATGGTATATGAATGTTATGGAATATTATTGTTCTGTGAGAAACGACCAGCAGGATGATTTCGGAGAGGCCTGGAGAGACTTGCATGAACTGATGCTGAGTGAGATGAGCAGAACCAGGAGATCGTTGTACATGGCAACAACAGTACTATATGACGATCAATTCTGATGGACATGGCTCTCTTCAACAATGAAATGCTTCAAACCAGTTCCAATTGTTCGGTGAAGAAAGCCATATACACCTAGAGAGAGGGATATGAAATGTGGACCACAACATAACATTTTCATGTTCTTTATTGATGTTTGCTTGCATTGTATTTCCTTTATCGGATTATTCTTTCTTATAGATACGATTTCTCCTGAACAAAAAAAATGATGTGTGGCAATAACTATACATATATTCGATTTAAGTATTCTAACATAATTATCATGTAGTGGATATCCTGCTATCTAGGGGAGGGGTGGGGAGTAGGGGGGAAAAATTTGTAACAGAAAGCTTTGTAAGGGTTAATGTTTAGGAATTACCCATACATGTTTTGCAAATAAAAAGTATTAATAAAAAAAAAAAGAGCTTGTGGTGTTCCATCATTCAGAACCATATTGCATCATTTGGATATGTTGAAAAGATGAGCTTTCCCATTACAGAATAGCATGGGATTTTGGAAAAGTAGTATGATGTTTCCCAAATGCATTCTAATTCACTATTTTCTTCCTATTTAATCAGTTCATCATCAATCTTCTGTGTCTCTCCCACGCAGACAGACTGTGAGCTACCACCAACTGCTGAAAACAGTACCACATGGTATTATCAACCCCCTTCCCCTCGGGATACAATGGGTCACTAATGGGGGCAGCTAGGTGGCGCAGTGCATAGAGCACTAACCCTGAAGTCAGGAGGAACTGAGTTCAAATCTGGCTTCAGACACTTAATACTTCCTGGCTGTGTGACCTTGGGCAAGTCTCTTAACCCCAATTGCCTCAGGAAAAAAAAAATTGGTCACTAACTATAAAAATATTCTGAGAATGACCTTTCTTTTTTTTTTGAATTTTTTTTAATTAAAGCTTTTTTAATTTAATATATGAATGGGTAATTTTTCAACATTGATCCTTGCAAAACCTTCTGTTCCAAGTTTTCCCCTCCTTCTCCATCACCCCTCCCCTTAAATGGCAGGTAGTCTAATACATGTCAAATATGTTAAAATATATGTTAAATCCAATATATGTATACATATTTATATATCTTACTGCACAAGAAAAATTAGATTAAAAAGGAAAGAAAAAACCTGAGAGAAAACATAATTCAAGCAAACATCAACAGAGTGAAAATGCTATGTTGTGGTCCACACTCAGATCTCACAGGCCTCTCCCTGGATGTATATGGCTTTCTTCTTCACTGAACAGTTGGAACTGGTTTGAAACATTTCATTGTTGAAGAGAGCCATGTCCATCAGAATTGATCATCGTATAGACTTATTGTTGCCATGTATAATGATCTCCTGGTTCTGCTCATTTCTCTCAGCATCAGTTCATGCAAGTCTCTCCAGGTCTCTCTGAAATCATCCTGCTGGTCATTTCTTACAGAGCAATAATATTCCATAACATTCATATACCATAATTTGTTCAGCCATTCTCCCATTGATGGGCATCCACTCAGTTTCCAGTTTCTTGCCACTACAAAAAGGGCTGCCACAAACATTTTTGCACATGTGGGTCCCTTTCCCTCCTTTAAAATCTCTTTGGGATATAGGCCCAGTAGAAACACTGCTGGGTCAAAGGGTATGCACTGTTTGATAACTTTTTGAGCATAGCTCCAAATTGCTCTCCAGAATGGTTGGATCCGTTCACAGTTCCACCAACAATGTATCAGTGTCCCAGTTTTCTCACATCCCCTCCAACAGTTATCATTATCATTTCCTGTCATTTTAGCCAATCTGACAAGTGTGTAGTGGTATCTCAGAGTTGTCTTAATTTGCATTTCTCTGATCAATAGTGACTTGGAGCACCTTTTCATGTGACCGGAAATAGTTTCAATTTCTTCGTCTGAAAATTGTCTGTTCATATCTTTTGACCATTTGTCAATTGGAGAATGGCTTGAATTCTTATATATTTGAGTCAATTCTCAATTTCCTCTTTTATTAACCTGGGCAATTTATATTTTTGTAAATATTCATCCATTTCAGTTAGATTGTCAGACTTGCTGCCATAAAGTTGGGAAAAATTAGCTCCTAATTATTGCTTTAATTTTTTTTTCACTGATAGTAAGTTCACCCCTTTCATTTTTGATGCTGGTGATTTTTTTTTTCTTTCCTTTTTCTGATCAAATTAACGAAAGGTTTATCTATTTTGTTAGTTTTTTCATAAAACCAACTCTTCTAGCACCAGCCCTGAAGTCAGGAAGATCTGAGTTCAAATATGATTTCAGACACTTAACACTTCCTGGCTATGTGTATGTGATCCAGGGCAAGTTACTTAATCCTAATTGCCTCAGTAAAATAAAAACAAAAACAAAAACACACCAAAACAAACAAACAAAAAACAACTTTTTTTTTTATTAGTTCAATAGGTTTCTTCGTTTCTATTTTATTACTCTCTCCTTTGAGTTTCACAATTTCTAATTTGGTATTTAATTGGGGGTATTTAATTTGTTCTTTTTCTAGCTTTTTTTTTTAGTTGCATTCTAATTCATTGATCTCCTTTTTCTCTATTTTATTTATGTGGCTATTTAGAGATATAAAATTTCCCCTAAGAACTGCTTTGGCTGTATCCCATAGGTTTTGGTATATTGTCTCATTATTGTTGTTATTTTGGATGAAATTATGGATTGTTTCTGTGGTTTGTTATTTGACCCACTCATTCTTTAGACTTTGATTAATTTCTAATTTATATTTAGTCTTTCTTTCCCTGGCCCTTTAGTGAATATATTTTTTAATTGCATTGTGGTCTGAAAAGGAAGCATTTATTATTTCTGCCTTTTTGCATTTGATTGTGAAGTTTTTATGCTCTAATACATGGTCACTTTTTGTGTAAATGCCATACTGCTAAGCATAAAGTGTATTCCTTTCTTTCCCTATTCAATTTTCTGCAGAGGTCTATCATATCTAGGCTTTCTAAGATCCTATTAACCTTCCTAATTTCTTTCTTGTTTATTTTATGGTTAGATTTGTCTGATTCTGAAGGTTGAGGTTCCTCACTAGAATAGTTTTGCTGTCTATTTCTTCCTGTAACTGGCTTAAAATCTTCTCTAGGAATTTGCCTTCTCTACCACTTGGTGCATACACATTTAATATTGTTACTACTTCATTATTTACAGTGCCCTTTATCAAGATGTACTTTCCCTCCTTATCTCTTTTAATAAGATCTATTTTTACTTCTGCTTTATCTGAGATCAGAATTGCTACTCCTGCCTTTTTTTTTTCCCCTTAACTTCAGCTGAAGCATAATAAATTCTGTCCTGGCCTTTTTACCTTTACTCTGTCTCTCTGTGTCAAATGTGTTCCTTGTAAACAATATATTGTAAGATTCTGTCTCTTCATCCACTCTATTTGCTTCCATTTTACGGGAAGAATTCATCCCATTCTTTTTTTTTTTTTTTTTTGCTGAGGCAATTAGGGTTAAGTGACTTGCCCAGGGTCACACAGTTAGGACATGTTAAGTGTCTGAGACCAGATTTGAACTCAGGTCCTCCTGACTTCAGGATTAGTGCCCTATGCACTGTGCCATCTAGCTGCCCTTCATCCCATTCACATTCACAGTTATTACCAGCTCTGTATTTCCTTCCATCCTATTTTCTCCCCTGTATGTACTTTTGTTCTCTCTTTCCACCCTGTCCTTAGTGCTGTTTTTTTTTCCCACCCCATCTGAATCTCAGTGAGTAGTAAATTCGTGATTGTAAGCCCAGGTCTTTTTCCTTCTGGAATATGGTGTTCCAGACCCTATGATCCTTTGTTGTAGAAGCTGCCAGATCCTGGGGCATCCTAACTGTTGGCTTCTTGCTATTTGAATTGTTTTTGTCTGGCAGCTTCCAGTATTTTCTCCTTGAGATTATAATTTTGGAGGAATCTTGAAGGAAGCTAAAGAGTCCACAAAATTCCAAGCCTGAGCAATAAGCCTGTGCAAATGTAGGAAGACTAGGGAAAGAATGGCATAGATTGGAGATAACAATGGCCCTTGTGACTGGAATATATTGTGAAGGGAACTACTGAGAAATGAGTATGTGGGCCTGGCGCCAGAGTCCCAAGAGTTTTAAATGCCAGGCCAAACCCACACAAATCACGCGCATTTCTATATATTACTGACAAAATTCAGCAGCAAGAGGTAGAAAGAGAAATCCCATTTTAAATAACTAGACAAAATAAAATATTTGGGTGTCTACCTGCCAAGACAAACCCAGGAATTATATGAACACAATTACAAAACACAAATAAAGTGAGATCTAAACAAGTGAAAAAATATCAATTGGTCATGAATAGGCCAAACTAGTATAATAAATATATAAGAAAATAAATATGTAAGTTATATATAATAAATATATAACAAACAAAAATATAATGAAATAATATATATAAATATAATACATATGTAATATATAATAATATAATAAAAATGACAATTCTACCTAAATTGGTCTACTTATTCAGTGCTATATCAAACTGCCAAAAAATTATTTTATAGAGCTAGAAAAAATAATAAAATTTATCTGGAAGAACAAAAGGGAAAGAGTAACAAGAGAATTAATGGGGAAAAAAATTAAGTATGGTGGCCTAGCAGTACCAGACCTAAAACTCTATTATAAAGCAGCAGTCACCAAAACCATTTGGTACTGGCTAAGAAATAGAGTGGTAAATCAGTGAAATGGTTAGATACACATGATAAATCAATGACTAGTAACCTAGTATTTGATAAAACCTCAAACTCCAGCTTACTATTCACAAAAATTGCTGCGAAAACTGAAAAATATTGTCGGAAACTGGCATAGACCTTCTATCTCACACCCCATACCAAAATAAGGTCAAAATTCATACCTGATTTGAGCATAAATGGTGATAACTATATGCAAATTAGGAAAGAGATAGTTTACCACCTGAGATATTTGGAGAAGGGAGAAATTTTTGACCACAGAACTAAAGAACATTATGAAATGCAAAATGGACAACTTTGATTACTTTAAATTGTTTTTGAACAAACAAAACCAACACAAACAAGATTAAAAAGAAAGTGGGGTTATTTAGTGGATAGAGCACCAGCCCTGAAGTCAGGAGGACCTGAGTTCAAATCTAACCTTAGACATTTAACACTTCTTAACTGTGTGACCCTGGGCAAGTACCTTAATTCCAATTGCCTAAGGAAAAAAAAAAAAAAGATTAAAAGGAAAGTACAAAGCTGGGAAAAAACTTTTTACAGCTAGTGTTTCTGGGCCTCATTTCTAAAATATAGAAAGAATTGTGTCAAACTTATAAGAATACAAGCCATTCCCCAGCTGATAAATGGTCAAAGGATATGAAGAAAAATTTCAGATGATGAAATTAAAATCATATATAGTCATGAAAAAATGCTCTAAATGTCAGGCCAAATAATTTTCATTTTATCCTGAAATTTTTCCAGCTCTAGGATAACAGTCATATCTCATATATTTTCATCTGTCTTGAAGTATACATTTTCCTGGAGAAAAAAAATGGCAAACCACTGCAGTTTCTCTATCAGGAAAACTTCAAATGGTGTTATGAGGAGTCAGGCATAACTGAACAACAATAATAGCAAATTGAGGATGCATTGTTAAGTAGAGACTGGAAGCTGAGAGGCCAATGATAAAGCTATTAAAATAGTCAAAAAAGTGATGAGACTAAATAAAGGTAGTAGCCATATGAACTAAGAGAAAGTGTGTAAAATGCTGCAGAAGTAAAATTAATATGATTTGGCAACTGATTGGATGTTAAGCAGCAGGAGTGAGAGGGAAGAATCAAAGATGGTTCTGAAACTATGAATGTGAATGGCTTAAAGAATGGTGGGGCTTGAAGGAATCAGAGTAGGTGATGAGGAAACCAAATTATCCCTCTTTGCAGATGATATGATGGTATACTTAGAGAATCCTAGAGAATCAACTAAAAAATTATTAGAAATAATCCACAACGTTAGCAAAGTTGCAGGATACAGAATAAATCTACATAAATCATCAGCATTTTAATACATCACTAACAAAATCCAATAGCAAGAGATACAAAGAGAAATTCCATTTGAAATAATTGTCAATAGTATAAAATATTTGGTAATCTATCTGCCAAGGGAAAATCAGGAACTATATGAGCAAACCTACAAAACATTTTCCACACAAATAAAATCAGATCTAAACAACTGGGAAAATATCAAGTGCTCTTGGATAGGTCGAGCAAATATAATAAAGATGACAGTACTACCAAAACTAATCTATTTATTTAATGCTATACCAATCAAACTCCCAAGAAAATATTTTATTGACCTAGAAAAAATAACATCAAAATTCATCTGGAAGAACAAAAGGTCAAGAATTTCAAGGGAATTAATGAAAAAAAAAAAAAAGCAAATGAGGGTGGCCTAGCTCTATCAGATCTAAAACTATATTATAAAGTAGCAGTAATCAAAACCATTTGGTATTGGCTAAGAAAACCGAGGAGTTGATCAGTGGAATAGGTTAGGTTTACAGGACAAAATAGTCAATAACTATAGTAATCTAGTGTTTGACAAACCCAAAGACCCCAGCTTTTGGTATAAAAACTCACTATTTGACAAAAACTGCTGGGAAAATTGGAAACTAGTATGAAAGAAACTAGGCATTAGCCCACACGTAACACTATATATCAAGATAAGGTCAAAATGGGTTCATGATATAGACATAAAAAATATTATAAACAAATTAGAACATAGAATAGTTTACCTCATAGACCTGTGAAGGAGGAATTTGTGACCAAAGAAGAACTAGAGATCATTATTGATAACAAAATAGATAATTTTGACTATATTAAGTTAAAAAGTTTTTGTACAAACAAAACGAATGCAGACAAGATTAGAAAGGAAGCAATAAAGTGGGAAAACATTTTTCATTCAAAAGTTCTGATAGAGGCCTCATTTCTAAAATATATAGAGAACACAAATAAGAAATCAAGCCATTCTCCAATTGATAAATTGTCAAAGGATATGAACAGACAATTTTCAGATGAAGAAATTGAAACTATTTCTAGTCAAATGAAAAGGTGCTCCAAATCACTATTGATCAGAGAAATGCAAATTAAGACAACTCTGAGATTCTATTACACACTGGCAGATTGGCTAAAATGACAGGAAAAGATAATGGTAAATATTGGAGGGGATGTGGGAAAACTGGGACACTGATACGTTGTCGGTGGAACTGTGAACAGACCCAACCATTCTGGAGAGCAATCTGGAACTATGCTCAAAAAGTTATCAAACTGTCTTTCTACTGGTCCTATATCCCAAAGAGATCTTTAAGGAGGGAAAGGGTCCCACATGTGCAAGAATGTTTGTGGCAGCCCCTTGTGTGGCTAGAAACTGGAAACTGAATGGATGCCCATCAGTTGGAGAGTGGCTGAATAAATTATGGTATATGAATGTTATGGAATATTATTGTTCTGTGAGAAACAACCAGCAAGATGATTTCAGAGAGGCCTGGAGAGACTTGCATGAACTGACGCTGAGTGAAATCAGCAGAACCAGGAGATCATTGTACATGGCAACAATAAGTCTATATGATGATTAATTCTGAAGGACATGTTTGTCTTCAACAATGAGATGTTTCAAACCAGTTCCAGTTGTTCAGTGATGAAGAAAGCCATAGATACCCAGGAAGAGGCCTGTGGGATCTGAGTGTGAACCACAACATAGCATTTTCACGCTTTCTATTGATGTTTGCTTGCATCATGTTCATCATGTTTTCCTTCTCAGATTTTTTTTTCTTCCTTCTTGATCTGATTTTTCTTGTACTGCAAGATAACGGTATAAAACATATATACATATATTGGATTTGACATATATTTTAACATATTTAACAAGTATTGGACTACTTGCCATCTAGGGGAAAGGGTAGAGGGAATAAGGGGAAAATTTGGAACATGAGGTTTTGCAAGGGTCAATGTTGAAAAATTATCCATGCATACATTTTGTGAATAAAAAGCTTTAATAAAAATTTAAATAAAAATAAAAGTTAGCAGGCAGAGAAAAAAAAAAAAAAGAATGGTGGCACCTGGCTAAGAAATAGAGGAGTGAATTAGGGGAAGAGGTTAGATGCACAACACACAATAGTCAATGACTACAGTAATGTAATGTTTGATAAACATAAGACTCCAGCTTTTGTAATAAGAACTCATTATTTGAGAAAAATTGCTGGAAAAACTGGAAAATAGTATGGCAGAAGCTAGGCATAGACCAACATATCAAACCCTATACCAAAAGAAGGCTGAAATGGGTTCATGATTTGTGCATAAACAATGATACTGTAGGCCAATTGGGAGAGTAAAGGGCCAGTTTACTGGTCAGATCTTTGGAAAAGAAAGGCTTTTGTGATAAAAGAGAAACTACGGATCATTTTGAAAGGCAAAATGGATGATTTTGATTACAATAAATTTAAAAGTTTTTGCACAAGCAAAACCAAGATTAGAAAGAAAGCAGAAAGTTGGGAAATAATTTTTATACCCAAGAGTTCTGATAAAGGCCTTATTTCTAAAATTATATAGAAAGAATTGACTCAAATTTAAAAGAATACAAGTCATTCACCAATTAATATATGGTTAGTGTTGAGGGGTGAGATACCCTAACAGCAATGGAGATCCCACTGGGGGACCTAAACCAATGGGGGGCCTTGCAGGTTTGGGGCAAGAAGAGAGGTTTGGCAAAATGGGCTCATTTTCACTGAGCAGCTCTCTCCATGGGCTGCTTCCTGATTAGGAAGATAGCAAAGTTTGGGATACAGAGTCTTGATTTTTATTTAGCCTTCTATGGTTTAAGACTAGGGAGCCATTGGGGCTAATTTCCAAATCAATAAGGATTGTTTCCCAGATCAAAGTGATTCCCAGATCAATTGGAGGTGGGAGTTTCCTGTGGGAACCAGGTAGGAAGGTAGGGAAGGGTTGAGATTTAGGTGGGGATCATTTTTAGGAATTTCCTCAGGTCAGGTGGCCCACTCTCCACAAAGATCAGGGAGACAGAGTCCTATTACATCAAAACAATGTATTTTGTATTTGAAACAAATAATTTTCAGATTAAAAAAAATTAAGGCCATTTATAGTCATGAAAAAATGTTCCAAATAACTATTGATTAGAGAAACGCAAATTAAAACAACTCTGAGGTTCCAATTCATACCTATCAGATTGATGACAGGAAAAGATAATGATAAATATTGGGAGGAGGGGAATGTGGGAAAACTGGGACACTACTACATTGTTGGTAGAACTATGAACTGATCCAACCATTCTCAAGAGCAAGTTAGAAGTATGCCCAAAGAGCTTTAAAACTGTGCATATTCTTTGATCCAGCAGTAGCACTAATAGGTCTGTATCCCAAAGAGATAATAAAAGAGGGAAAAGAACCCACATGTGCAAAAATGTTTGTACTAGCTTCTTTGGTAGTGGCAAGGAATTTGGCAAGATTACTTGCTATCTTGGGGAGGAAAGAAAGGGAAGAGAAAAAAAATCTGGAACTCAAAATCTTACAAAAAATGAATGTTGAAAATTATCTTTATATCTAATTGAAAAAAACATTCTATTTAGAGAAATTAATAAATACATTTTCAATGTGGAAAAAAAAAAGTAGTGCCTTGAGAGAAACAGAAGTGAGGAAGAGCTAGATTATGTTGATTTTGAGACACCTATAGGACATTCAAGCGGATAGATCCAGTAGGCAATTGATAATACAAAGTTAGAGTTTAGAAGTCATGAAGATCAGATATGTACATTTCAGCGAATCTGCGTAGAAATGCTAATTATATCCAAAGGAACTGATGACATCCTTGAGAGAGAAGAGGGTGAAAGCAAAGTTCTGTCATACACTCAAGTTCAGGGCATGGAATGATGATCCAATGAAGGATATTGAAATGGAGCACTGGTGAAACATGAAAGGAACTAAGTCATCAAAGCTGAAGGAAAAGGATATATTTTGGTGGAAGGAATGGTAAGAGTCAAAAGTTGTCAAAAGTCAAGAAAAACAAAGACAATGAATAAATGAAAACACAATTATTAAGTGTTAATTATGTGCAAAGCATAGAAAAAGAGCTTTGGCCTCTTTCTTTTCATTGTTATATTCTACTTCTACCAAGTCATATTAGATATGATTTATCTTCCTTACATTAATCTCCAGTTTACTTAAAAAAAAAATCCCTTATGTTTTCCATGGGTCTGTATAGAAATCTGAGGCTACAAGTATCATTATTGCCTTTTTTCCTGAATATTCAATTCAGTTCTCCTTGAGAGCAGGTACTATTTTTATTTTTTAGGTTAGTGCAGAAAACACATCTCTGGTTTTTGGTTCCAAGACTTTCATTTGACTTTCTCTGCCCTAGACGTAGTCCCTGCACTGGTCTAGTAATTTATCCTAAACCAGATTTCCTGGAATCTTCCATTCTAGAACTTTCCTAGCTAATGTTGCTACTTAGTGCTGTATAGTCTAGGAGTTGAGATATAAAAATCAGGTACATCTGAGGGACATCCTAGCTGGCAGCCCTATTTTGTAGGAAAAAGAGGCAAGAGCAAGAGATCATCTCTTGTTAGCACTCCTTTTTCTTCCTACTGCATCCTGAAGATCATGATTCTGGTAGTTTAGATTCCCACTTTTCCCTTCCTAGATCACCCCTCCACTTTGAAATATCCTTCCCCTTCTAGAGGCAAGGTTGTTTCTCTGTGTCTCTTGAACTATGCTTTGCCTCTACTGGTCCATGCTCTTGAGTTTAACCACAATCCTTTCTTATGAATTAAAATGCCACAAATAAAGTTCTTTTATTTTTAGTTTGCATCTTCTGTGAGAGACCTCTTGGCTGAACAATCAGCTGCAAAACATTGGTACATACCCTATTTCCCAATGTCTAGCATGGTGCCTCTCATAAAATTGGTACTAATATGTTCATAGGTCTGTGATGAGACCTGGAAGAGATACAAAGATAAAATAAGGTCTTTGCCCTCTTATCAGGGGAAATGACCCATCCACCAATAACTACAAATAAATCTAAAATAATGCTAGGTATATTATAGAGGGGCAAAGAGTTAAGTGTGAGCTTCTCTTTTCCAATACCACTGTTTTTGTTTACTTCTTGAATTGCTCATTCATTTATTTTTTTAAAATAGTTTATTAATATTGATTTTTTGTATTACTGTCATTTCCCAATTGCCACCCCACCACTCCCTTGTTACAAAGTACAGCTAAGCAAGGCAAATCAATATAGTATATAACTCAGTCCAGTTGTTTGTAACTCCATTTTTTTTTTTTTTGCAGATACTAGTATTTTGTTATTTCCTTCTCCAGCTCATTTTACAGGTGAGAAAACTGAGGCAAACAGGATTAAGTGATTTACCCAGGATCATCCAGCTAGTAAGTGTATGAGGCCAGATTTGACCTCAGTAAATCCGCCTGATGCCAGTTGCCAGATCTGGTGCTCTGTCCACTGCGCCCCCTACTGATCCTATCTATATAACACCTCTCTATAGAGAAAAGAAATCCGTTTTTTTCAATCACACTTTTGCTAACAAGATTGGTCATTGCATTTACCTACGTTTGGATATTTTTTTGTGGTTTTTATTTTTTCCTTTACATTGCTGAAGTCACTGTTTCCATTTTTTCCCCCTTGGCTCAAATGATTTCTCATTTTATTAGCTCATACAGATCTCAAATTTCTGTGGGTTCTTTATATTCATTCTTACAATGAAATATTCTAATACATTGTGTACAATGTTAAGCCATTCCCTAATCAATGGTTACCATTTCTGTTTTCATTTTTTTGCTAGTATAAAAAATATACCCATAAATATTTTGTCATATTTTGAATTTTTCCTCTGTCTTTAATCTCATTGGCATATTGGCCCAATGGTGATATTGCTGGGTCAAAAAGTATGAACTGTTTAGTCACTGTTCCAAATTGCTTGGAACATTTTTTTTCATATTGTTTTCCAGAACAGTTGGATCAGTTGACAGCTCCACTACCTGAATATTAACATGATCCTCTTCCCACAGCCTCTTCAGCATTGTAGCTAGCACATAATTAACACTAAATAAATGTTTGTTTCCTTCCTTCCACCATGTCTCATGTCTCTGCCACCCTGAATTTGTGTCATCCTTTTAAACCTAAATTGTTTGATCTTATTTTTATTAATAACTTGCTTTTACAGCACCTTACTTTCCAAATATATTCTTTCCATTTTTCCTATCCAGTGAGCTACTGCTTGTAACAAAGATTTAAAAAGAAAGGAAAGGGAGAAAGCAATCCATCAAAAGCCAACAAACAACACATCAGGCAGGAGCATATGTACTATACAAAAAATTGTCTATATCCCTAGATCCTCACATCTTCCAAAGGGAAAGGAGGATTCATGTTGGTTTTTTGTTTGTTTGTTTGTTTTTAACCTTCTCGAGACAAAATTCTTAATTATAAGTAGGTAGTGTTTGGTTTCCTTTGTTTGTTCTTTCCATTTATATTGTTGTAGTAGTGCTTATTTTTTCACTCTATCAGTTTATGTAAATCTTCTCATATTTCTCAGAATCCATTATTCATTGCTTCTTTTGATGAAGTAATAGTCATATTTATATACCACAATTTGCTTAACCATTTCCCAATTAATAAGCATCTACTTTGTTTCCTATTCTTTATTATTACAAAAGTGCTGTTATGAATATTTGGGACTATATAGGATCTGTCTTCCTGTCTTTAGTCACTTTGGGTTCTATATGCCTATTAATGAGACTTGTGCATCAAAGAGTATGGTTACTTTTTTTTTTCCCCTGAGGCAATTGGGGTTAAGTGACTTGCCCAGGGTTACATTAGTATGCTTCCCCCCCCCCAGTCCTTCCAACATATGTTTTCCATCTTTTGTCATTTTCATTAATTTGGGGAGTGTGTCATTTTCATTCTCAATATTCTTATTTGTGATTTGGGGTAATCTTTACATGGTTATTAATCATTTGCAATTCTTTTTAGAACTGCTTTTATTCTTTAATTGCTATGCTATTATATTTTTTAAATATTTCTATTATATATCTACTGACCAATGATAGAAAAATAAGGAATCAAATCTATATAAAACTTCTAGAATTTAACAAAGTAGAACTAAACAAATTAACATACAACCATTCATTCTGTGCCCTCCTCCAAATGCATTAGTTCTCTTTTTTATTATATTTTTAGAACTTAATTGTTATCAATATTCAGAATCACTAGCCATTTTTGCACCCAGAGCAAGTAGCATTAAAAATTCCCCTCAAGGGGGCAGCTAGGTGGTGCAGTGGATAGAGCACCAGCCCTGAAGTCAGGAGGACCTGAGTTCAAATCTGGTCTCAGACACGAAACAGCTGTGTGACCCTGGGCAAGTCACTTAACCCCAATTGCCTCAGCAAAAAAAAAAAAAAAAAAAATTCCCCTCAAACAACAAAAATAAGAATAACTGATATGTATACAGCACTTTAAATTTTATAATGCACTTCATTACTTTTGAACTTTATAGGTATTAAATTTTTTTTAAACAGATGAGGAAATAGGCTAAGAAAAGTTAAGTAACTTATTCATAGCATACAGGTACTTGGTGCAATAGATAAGAGAACTGAACTTGGAGTTAGCAAGACCAGAGCTCAAATCTGAATTCAGACACTTATTAACAGGCTAAATCTGGGCAAGTTATTAAACACTATATGCCTCAGTTTCCTCCTTTGTAAAATGAGGGTATAAGAGCACCTACCTCCTCCCAAAAATTGTTGTGACAATCAAATTCATAAAGTAAAAGTCAGGATAAAAATATAGGGTATCCTAACTCCCCTACAGCATGTTAACATGTTAAAATATATTCATTTGGAAGGAAGAAGACTGAGACACAGGAGGACCAGCAGATTCTAAACATCCACCTGGAATATGGTTGTAGTGATGGAGCAAAGGAAGTTGGTCACCATTAACCCTACTTTGTCTAATAATTCTTTTTTTTCCCCTGAGGCAATTGGGATTAAGTGACTTGCCCAGGGTCACAAAGCTAGGAAGTATTAAGTATCTGAGGCCAGATTTGAACTCAGGTTCTCCTGACTTCAAGGCTGGTGCTCTATCCACTGCACCACATAGCTGCAAAAATTTATTTATTTTTTGACTAGGTGAAAGAGATTTTTGCCTCAATTGCTACCTATCCTAAATCACTCAGTCAAACTGGGACCTCTTGAAGACCTTAGTTTAAAAAGGCCAAGGTCTCCCACTGCATCCAGGATCATTTCCAGTCATCCTAATCTATATCTAGTCAGTCATTGGACCCAGATGGCTCTGGAGTGGAAATGAGACAGATTATCTTGCACAACCCTCTGTCACTTAAATCCAATTCACTTCCCTGATGTCATGGTCCTCTTCAAGAGCTTAGGACAAATATCATAGATTTCTGCTATGTCAGATGATTGAATCCTATGGTCCTTAGGGTGCAAAGCAGATTATAATGCTTCTTCAATAACTTTTCCATTGATAAACATCACATGTGTTCCTGATGCTGAACCACATTACAGTATCAGGAACTTTGATGATGAATACTTCCTGAGTCTTCAATTAACTGGGGCTGTGGCTAGTATCTACAGGAGTAGTTGTCAGGCTGCATCCTTGCAGGAGTTGATTCCAAGGATGGTGGCTGAGGGTACTGAGCTGAAATCACTGCTATTGCCTAGGGTTGTAATGTTTTGTTTTTGTTTTTTAAGATAAAGGGAGTTTATTATTATCCCAAGGCATCAAACAGTTGGAGTAGAGCTGGACCCATTCCCTAAGTGCTTGGGATCAGGGCCCTGGGATCCAAGAGGATAATGGTTAAGGTGTCTGGAACATACAACTGCTTCCTCTTCCTCCCTCAGGTGGCCTTGTTACAGCTAGGCTAACTTGCCTGCTCTTCATGCTGTCTTATTACATCTCTGTATATAGTACTGTTTCTACTGATAATTGATTTGCATTATTTCAAAGAGACAGTTTCTTTTTGTATTTTTTATAGCTATCATTTTTAATGTCATTGTTGAATTCAAATTTCTTTCTTTCATCTTGTTTGATTTAATCCATTCTTTTGCTCAATGCTTTCTTCATACCAATTGTTATCCAATGTATTATATATTATAATGTATACATTGTATGACAATACATTATAACAAATTTGTTCAATACATTATAACATTACTATATGTATTATTTAATATAGTTAAAAATATTAACCTTTGTAGACCTACATATTTGAAAAGCAGATTATTTCATCATGCCTATTCTGTTGCTAGTCAACATTCAACTAACAGAATGTTTGTCAGCCCTATATAGTATCATTCTGATGATCCACTGGCATTTACCAAAGACAGCAGCCTTTGAATTATGATGGAATGGGAAAAGCCTTGGCCTGGGATTTGGGAGACCTAAGTTTTAGTTCAAAATCTGCTATAATAGTGTGATCTGCAATGAATTATTTTCCCTCTTTGTGCTTCAGTTTCTTCAGCTGTAAAACAAAGGAGTTAAGATTTGATTTCATTATGTCCCTTCTGGCTGCTATAACTATATGGTATTTTTTCCAGCATTGTGTTTATACCTGTGCTAAGTGCTGTGGCATTTTATAGACTAAAAGGAACAGTCTGTATCCTCAAAAACTTATTAAGTTGGGGAAATAAATTAAAAAACTAAACTAAAATAAACAACAAAAACCAGGCAGCATGGCAGCACTGGATAAAGCAATGGACCTGGAGACAGGAATAGCTGAATTCAAATTCTACTTTCAGATAGTAACTACATGTTCTGGAGTCAGGAGGACCGGAGTTCAAATTTGGTCTCCTACTCAACATTTCTTAGCTGAGTCGAAGTTAAGTCCCGTAACCCCAATTCCTCACACACACACAAAAAAACAAAACCAGAAAACAAAAACAGATACTAGCAGTATGACCCTGGACAAATCATCTAACCTGTTTGCCTCAGTTTCCTCACCTGTAAAATGAGAATAAAAACACCCACTTCTCAGGGTTGTAGTGAGGAATAAATGAGACAATAAAGCAAAACTTCAAGATGACACCTAAATTCTAGCTTATTATTGGACATATATGTGTCACATGATAGCATTATGAGGGGATCAGCCGAATTCTGATACCGTGTGACCTTGGGCTTGTACCTTTCCCTCTCTGGCCCACAACTATTCCTCTCATAACACTTCAAAAGTTTTCACTGGCTATCCCCCATTAAAATTACCTCCCATTTTGTCCCATATATACCTTGTTTGTATGTTGTTTGTCATTATAAAGGAAGTTTCTTGGGCGTAAGGACTTTTCTATTTACATCTCACATAGTAGGCACTTAAGACTAGCTAGCAGAGTCTAGGGCTTAGATTTGCATTTTTACTAGCTTTCCTTCATCCCCGGAAATCTCTCCCTCCTAGTTTCCCTAGTTTCCTTCAGCTAAAATGTTAAATTTCTCTTGGAAGCCTTTCCCGATGCCCCTTAATGTTAATGCCTTCTGAGATTTCTCTTAATTTATACTGTCTATACTTGTTTGTACAGAGGCGACTGTAAATTGTCAGCTTAGATAGAGAATAAACTCTTTTAATAAATTTAATTAAAAAAATTTTTTTCTGATCGTTTTTTGCCTTTCTTTGTGCATTATCCCCACCACTTTGCCCATTCGGGGCACGCAGTAATCGCTTAATAAATGTTTGTTGCCTAGAGTTAGTTTCCCTGTTTGTAAGAGGACAGTCGGGCCGGAAGGGAAGGGTCTCATCCAGAGCCAACCACTTATTAGATCTACTTTTACAACGTCTTTTCTTTCCAACAGCCTTTAGGGGGTAGGAGGAGGAAGAACGGCCGCCCTTTGGCTAACGCGGAGAGCAGACAGGCGCGTCCGGACCGGATGCACTCGGCTCTCCGCAAGCTGCCGGCGGGCTGGAGGGGGCCCGGGAAGGTGGGACTGCACGGGAGCGTGACCAGAGGAGAGCAGCCTCAGCTGTCCCGAACTCGGCATCCCCAAAGGGGCCGGCGGAACAAAAGGCTCCCCCGGTCCGCAGCCCCGCCCCTTCGCCGCCGGGTTTCCTCCTCCTCCAGCTCCTCCTCCAGCTACCTAGGACTGAGTTAAAGGGTGAGTCTCCAAGGAAGCGCTCCCTCCTCCGCGCTGCGCGCTCCCTCCCCTCGGCCGTCTCCTCGGTCTTCCTCCGCCCCTTCCTCTGCTCCCTCCCTCCCTCCTCCCCCATTCCCTCGTGGGTTTACGCCGAGCCAAACAACCTCCGGGCACTCAGCTGCATCTCCCTCTAAGTAACAACAAAGGCCACGAACGACCTAGACGGCCTAGGCCGAAGTCTCCGGGATTTCTTTCCTGCGTTCTCCGGCTTCTTGCCAGGCAATATTAGCCACGGCAGGGTCTGGAACTTGGGGCGGCAGCGGCGAGCGGCAGCCCGGCGTTAGTATACCGTGGCGCCCCGCCTCGGGAGCCGCTCTCCTCCCGGAGCAACACTCCCCCGCTCATCCCGAAAGTGATTGCCCAGGGTTCGGCTGCAGTTCGATAGCGCGTGCAGAGCTAAGTCCTGGCACCTTCTCGGCCTCGCTGGCCCAGGACAGCCCGAACTACATTGTTCCTTTGCCGTGTCCCAGCCACTCGCCTCCTCCCTCAACAGGCTCAAGCTCGATTCCTCACCTAGACCTCGAAGGCTCTAATGCTCCTTTAAGAAACACCGCCGAGGACCGGAGGAGGGCGAGGAGGCGGGGCCCGGAGAAAGCTCCGGCTGAGGTGATTGGCTGGGAGGAGGGGCGGAGTTCCGGACGCCAGCGCGGCCCCAGGAAGAAAGGGCTAAGGCTGGCGTAGGGGGGCCGGGGCGGTGGGTACTGATTGGTTACTGCGACCGCGAGCGGCGGGCAGTCACGTGACGCGACGGCTGGGGCTCCCGGCGCGGGGGACGCTGGTGGCCAAGATGGCGGCGGAGCTGGTGGAGGCCAAAGTAAGTGAGCGAGCGGCTGGGGGGGGGGGGCGGGGGCGGGACGCGGTGCTTTTCTGAGGCAGGCTCGAAAGGGAGGCTGGTCGGGGGAGAAGTGGGGACGGACGGACCTCGTCTCTATACTCTTTCTGAGCCTCCTCCGCTCCCCGACTCTGGGCGCCGGGGCGGTGGCCTGCCTAGGCCGTCCTGCCGTCCTGGGGCCCGGGACGCCGCGACCGCTGCTGCCCTCTCCCCCGCTGCGCCCGGCTCCTTGCTTTCCCGGGCTAGCCTTTTCTCCTCCTGGGGATTGGGGCCACCTCCTACCCCCGAAGTCGCCGGTCCCTACCCCCGCCCTGACCCCAGCTCGCCCCTCCCCCGTTTCCAACAGGAACCCCTCCCCCTCCAGGACTGGCAGCTCCGCCCCTCCCCCACCCCCCAACTGCTGCCCCCCACCCCCACCCCAGACAGGCCAGGCCGGTTCAACCTCGGACCCGACACCTGCTCCTTTTCCCCCAATCACCCTGATACCCCTAACTGCCCTCTTGGGACAGGTGTTTCCCATGTTCCTGGATTTGACACCCCCCCCACTGTTTTCTGACACCCTGCCTCCCTTTTTCTTGGAAAATTGCCTTCCATTTGGTGGGGGGGGGTCATACAACTATTATTCCCTGCCCCCCCACTCTCCTGAGACTGGTAGCATCCCATCTTCTAGTCTTCCAATTCTAGTCTTTTCCTGGAACAGGTTGCACCCCATTTAGAGGTCTTGCTCTTCTCTCCTGAACAGTTTCCCCTGTTTCATGGGCTGACATACTTTTTTGTCCTTTTTTCTTGGACGGGATGCTTACCATTTCTTAAACTATTTCTTGGAAGCAGTTGTTTCTAAAGTGGGGATCGAGGGCAAAGGTTACTTTTCCATCTTTCTGACCCTAGGGCATCATAACTGCCTTCTGCTCTTTTGGGGGAATTGGATGGGGAAGACTTGGACTCTGAATGCTGAGGGGCTGTTTGATTTTGGGGAAGCTTTATTTTGTTTCTAATTCCTTCCACTCCCTTCCCCATCCCGTTTCTTTTCATTCTATTGAGATGATGTGTTACAAGGCTTCTTTCACTTTGTACTAGATTATAAACTCTTTTGGAGGGCGGGATGGGGCAGGAACTTTATTATTTATGTTTATAATTCCTTTAGTTTTGAGTGATGGTGTACTACCCAGATATCATATTTCTTTTTTTGTCTCCTGGGGATCTTAAGTTTTATAAGTTTGTGAAAATCAAAGCAAAATTGCTGTGTCTGTAATTTAGCAGAGGTGTCAAGTGCAAAACTAAAAAGTGGGTTCCTTACCATATTAAGATGTAATTGGGAAATGTTTAACAAAATTAATAACAAATAATTGTAAAACAGATAATCCCACCTGGGATACAGTTTATTTGAATTTAATTGACTTAAATCTAAGGACTTAAATCCTTAGAGAGTTTGCCTGAGGCACTTAGTTGGACCCAGTTCTCCCTATTTCAAAGTTAGCTCCTCATCCACTACACTGTTACTTTCCTAAATCATAGTTACTTAATATTTATTGAATTGAATATTTTTTACAGATCAGGATCAGACTAAATATTTTCTATGTGAAGCACAAAGAAATGGGGTCATGATCTCAAAAGAGGATTTAGGGATACATTAAACTCCTGCCCTCTCCTCTCTTGAAAAAAAATCATAGTAAAGCCTAGGTGGACATGATTTTTAAGTTCTGTTGGCTAGTGTGAGATTTGACTTGCTGTCAGACCAATCAAGGCTGAAATTCAGACTGGGTAGGTACTTTTGATGTGGACTAGCCTGAGCCAGTAGTGATTTATAATGGGGGTGGGCATGAAATTTCCCTTTTAAGGTCTTTTTTGATCATTTTTCTTTCTTTACTTTCTTTCCCCATTTCCCCCTTTAGTTGAGAGACCACTGAATTGCAGTATTAGCTGTTGAGCAAAAAGCATGTAATAAGTCTGACAATTCATTCCAAGAAATATTCATTAAGTACTTTCTAGGATTTTCCTGGACCTGTCTTCATGTCTGGAATGTACTCCTTCCTCAGCTACTGCTTTCTTTTAAGACAGCTCAAACATGAGAATATTCTCTCTTCCTTCCCAGATACCTTGTAGGCACTTAGATGTGTCTGTGTTGTTTTCCCAGTAGAATTTAAGCTCCATGAGAGCAGGAACTGTTTTGTATCCCCAGTGTTTAGTTCATTGCCTGGCACATTGTTAGGTGCTTGATAAATCCTTGTCGATTCATTGCCAAGTACTCTTAGGCAATGGGGATTCAAAAATTTACAGTTTGTGCTTGTAAGGAATTTCTATTCTAGTGAGAAAAATAAGCACATAAATAAGTAAATAGATACCAAATTATTTGGAGAAATCAGAAAATTCTTTCCATAGGCTTTTATCAGAACTAGAAATTTCAGGTGTAAGAGATAAGGAAAAGGATGTCCTAAGCATGGAGGATGGGCACTAATGGGAGAGCAGAATGTTGTTTAGGAAACAGCAAAAAGGCCAGTTTGGCTGAAGTATGTGGTACATAACGGGAGTAATTTGAAATGTCTGAAAAGGTAAATTGGAGTAAGGTGTTGCAGGCCTTTAAATGTCAAAACAGTTGGTATTTTATCCTGGAGGTAATGGAGAGCCATTGAAGCTTCTTGAGAATAGGAGATTTAAGGTGTTCTGAGTTCTGTATTGGGAGCTTTTTTAATCTTGGTCTAGATTGATAGGCAAGCCTTTTTGAGAGTGCCTGGACAATATCTATAATAAGTTATGTTTATATCATTCTTTAAGACTTGCAGCTCATATAATTTCATTTGGATCCTTTTTCATACTCAAAAAAAGTAAAGGGGCACTTTACATTTGTTACTATTCTATCTTCAACATGACATAGCCCTTTTCCTCTAAAAGTTTGGGTCTGTTCCAGGAGACCTGTTCTTGTCTGCAAGAGTTTGGGGAGGGCAAACCCTTCTGTTACTTTATCCATTTGCCCAGTATTATCAGTGTGGGATTCTTCATATTCAGATGTAAGTTAGCCACATATTTGAGTGGGCCTTTTCTTTGTAGCTACCTCCACAGATAACCACAGAGTGGTCAGTTCCACTTGTTCATAAGTGATCTACCTATTTGAGGGTTACAGAATTTCAGGTAACTGAACCAGAGATGAAGCTTTAGGATAGAGACTCTTAACTTTTTTTGTGTCATGGGTTCCTATGGCAATCTGGTGAAACCTATGAGCTTTTAGAGTAATGTTTAGGAATTGTTCTTAGAGCATTGTTTATAAAATTATAAAACAAAATATGTAGGATTACAAAAGAATCCTGAGAGAT
>JAJPUD010016360.1:0-34308 GCA_023553655.1 Myrmecobius fasciatus | reverse complement strand
TATCTAGAGAATGAACTAGGGAGTCTAAATGCAAATCGAAGCATTCTGTTTTTACTTTTTTATTGTTATTTTTTCTTTCTCCTGGTTTTTCTTTTTTGTTCTGATTCTTCTTTCATAAAATGACTAATGTGGAAATATGTCTAATATAATCATATTATATAACATAATCATGCATATTATATATTATCATATTATATGTGATATATATTAATATAATATATGTATAATAATAATCAGATTACTTGCTTTCTGGGAAGGGAAGCCAGGAGGGAGGAAGAAAAAAATGCAAATCAAAATCTTTTAAAAGTAAATGTTTAAAGCTATATTAATATGTAATTAGAATAAAATATTAAGTGAAAGGGAAATAAATAAAAGGCAGGTAAGAGGGTGAAGGTGCAATTCATTTAATTTAATTTAATACAATAAATATTTCTTAAGTACTACATGGAAGCAGAAGTATGTAGTGACTCCTAGACCTGTAATTATGAAGAGCTGGACTTCAATCTAACATTGATTGGCTATGTGACCCTGGACAGATCACTTCTGTACTAAAAGCAAATTTTTAGAATGTTTCAAAGGCATGTCAAAGCAGGGTATTCTTAGGTGACAAACTTTTTTGGCACATCCCCAGTCCTCACAATATAAGTACATGTCCCCAAGTAAATCCAAAATAATTTGAGGAAGGAGAAAGCAGTGACAAATTAGAATTAGAAAAGATTTCCTATAGAAGGCCGCTCTTGGAGCTAAGGAAGTTAAAGATACTGAAAGGTTGATGAAAATGGACATTTAAGGCATGGAAGAGAGATCAGGAACAATAGCTAAGTGATCTAGTTTGGCTACTAGAATAGCTAATGCAGAGTGCATGAAATTCTCATGGAAAGATAAATTGGAGGTCTTGAGATTTTTGTATTCTATCCTAATGATGATCAGAGCCTAGGGAGCCTTTTGAGTAAGGGAGTGACATGCTAGAAAGGAGGCAATAGGAAAGATCAGATCCAAGAACACTTTACCTGAGATATCTTAGGACCTTGGAACAAAAGGAATAATCCTTTCCAGAAAATCTGAATTCAAATCCTGGTTCCACCACTTTCTGCTTGCAGAAACTTGGCAAGACGGACTCAGAGGATGTTTCCAAGATCCTTTCAGTCAGTTAGTCAATAAGCACTTATCAAAAGTGCCTACTATGTAATAGGCACTGTTCTAAGCATTAAGGATACACAGAAAGATAAAAACCAGTTTCTCCCTTAAAGAAACTCACAGCCTAACATGCAACACGCAAACAAATATGTATTAAACTCTACAGACCCCATAAACTAGATAATGTCAGAAGAAAGGCATTAGAGTTAAGAGGAGTTGGGAAAGATTGTAGAGGCTGAAACTTGAAGAAATCAATCCAGAAAAGTCAGGAGATAGAGGTGAGAAGGGAGAGCATGAGGAACAGGGAGAGAAAATGCCCAGAACGGAGACATGGAGTGTCAGGAGTCACCAGATCAAAGAATATGGGAGTGAGTGAGACTGGGAAGATGGAGAATGTTATAAGAGGTTTTGAATATTTTATAGCTGATCCTAAAGGTAATAGGGAGCTATAACCCCATGAGTAGATTGATATTGACCTATTAATTATCACTCTTTGGATCCAATTTATTCAATTCAGCAGATCTGCCATGGGAATTTGGAGCAATTAGGAAGATAATGAAATTGGATTACCTGATGGGTTACCCCCTTACAAGAATTCTTTAGAGAGTCTAGATGATTCTTACCAGGTATATTATATTATTTATATATATATATGTATATATATATTTCTTCAGATATGGGTTAGATTAAATTGGAGTCTAAAATGCCTTCCAACTTTGAGATTATTTGACTTCTGTTTTAAATATGTTAAATCTGAGATGTCTACTGAGAATTCTAGGAGGAGCATCCCAATAAGTAATTGACAACAAAATTCAGGAAAACATTTAGTGCTACATATGCAACATGCATATGATGATCAATTCTGATGGACATGGCTCTCTGCAACAAAGAATTGTCTCAAACCAGTTCCAATTGTTCAGTGAAGAAAACCATATACACCCAGAGAGAGGGATATGAAATATGGACCACAACGTAACATTTTCATGCTCTCTATTGATGTATGCTTGCATTGTGTTGCCTTTCTCTGATTTTCTTTTTTTTTCTTGTAGATAGGATTTTTCTTGCACAACTTGTCAAGTATTTCAACATTATTAACATGTAGTGGACTTCCTGCCATCTAGGGGAGGGGAGGGGACTGGGGGTAAAATTTGTAATGGAAAGCTTTGTAAAGATCAATGCTGGGGAACTACCCATACATATGTTATACAAATAAAAAGCTTTAGTAAAAAAAAAAAAAAGAAAAAGAAAGTAACATGCATAGAAGTGAAATTTGATCCCATGGGAGTATAGGAAATTCAATTCAACACACACTAATCAAAGCACTAGTCATATGTAAGGCACTGTGCTGGGCACTTGGGATTCAAAGAAATATACAAAATAGTGCCTGCCTTGAAAGAGCTTACATTTTCCTGAGGGTATATGGCTTTATGAAGATTTCTTCTAGCTAAAAACCTATTGATTCTATGAACATTTATACAAATAAATGTAACACAAGGAAAATTTAGGAGAGATTGAGCTTTAACAACAATGGAAAAGGAAGGGCTTCCTGTAGGAAGCAGCTTCTGAGCTGAATTGAATCCTGAAGAAAAATAAATTTTTGAGAGTCAGAAGTAAGGAGGAAATTTATTCTAAGAGTGAAGAACACAGAGATAGCATGTTGAGTTCAGGGAGCATCTAATAGGTTAATTTGCCTGAAACTCAGAGTCTGTGACAGGACTAGGTAGCCAAGGAGATAGTAGTCAAGAGTACTGGACACAAGGTCAGGAAGACCTGAACTTGAATCCTGCCTCAGATATTTACTTAGCCATTTGACCTTGGTCAGGTTATTTAACTTCTCAGTCTCAGTTTCTTCACCTGTATATATATAAATATATATAAATAAAATGCATATAAATTATATTTCCATATGCATAGCATTGATGTTATAACAAAGCACCCCCTTCACAAAATTGTTATGAAGACCAAATAAGAATACTATATACATGCTAGCTTTTGTTTTTTATAGTTTATTTTATTTTCAGATTCACATTCTCTCCCTCCAGTCCCTATCCACCACCCCTGCTGAATAAACAAGGAAACAAAACCTGTGTTACAAATATATATATCAAGCAAAACAAATTCCTATATTGGCCATTTCTTTGAGAAAAAAAAACCCTTAATCTGTATTCTGAGTCCATTACCTCTCTGCAAAGAGGTTGGTAGCATATTTTATCTTGAGTTTCTGGGATTGTAGTTGGTCATTGAGTTAATCAAGAGCTCAATAATTAAAAGTGTCTTTACAATAATGAGGTTATTATATAAATTGTTCTCCTTGTTCTGCTCACTTATTCTGCATCAATTCATACAAGTCTGTCCATATTGCTTTGAAATCATGTTGAGATGCCTACCATTTATAATAATAATAATAGCTATCATTTAGGTAACCTTTTAAGGTTTTCAAAGCACATTACAAAACTAATCCTCACAACAATCCTGTGAGAGTAAATGCTATTATTATCCCCATTTTATAGATGAAGAAACAAGCTGAGAGGTTAAGTCATATGACAATTGGAACTGTTTTGAGACATTTCATTGAATGCCAGGGTAAAAGGAGTAGCCAACTGGTCAGTGCCCAGGTGCCCACTCAGTTCCCAGACAAGGCAGGTTTGAGAGTACTTCCATATATCACCCACAGTTTGCTTGGGGTATGCTTAGATAATATAGCTTCTCGGGGAGACAGCAATAATTTTAAGGTCCCCTGACCTTAGGGGGCTTCTATTCTAAAAATCTGTCAGTGATTCTAAAGTCCTCTGGACCTTGAGCTCCCCAACCCCAATCTAAGGATGCTGTCTGTCAACAAACATTACTGGGTTAATCTCTATCACCATCCTGCTTTTGACAAGTAAATGAGACCTGTAAATGAAGGATTTTGTGAATAACTCTGTTATGTAACAAACATTGGTGACCTCTGGGCCATAAAACTAGCTTATCTATAACATGAGGAACTAGATAAATGGGTCTCCTGTTTCTTTGCTAAATTCTCTTGGAATTTAGACCCTCATTCTTGGGAAGTGTGCTTATACCTTCCCTGAAGAGTCTGTAAATAGCTAATTAAGCATCATCTCTTTAAAAGAGACTACATTATACCCCAAAAGCAATTTTCAGAAAGGGGGAATTCCATCAAAATAACAAAATCCTTTATTAATCGGTCTCATTTACTTGTCAAAAACAGGATGGTGATAAGAGATTAACCCAGATTTCTGCATGAGGCAAGTTTTGTTGTTGTTGTTTTTAAGATATTCCCCCTCTTTTGCCTATTGTAGGATAGATTGGGAAAAGCCAACATAAATTGACCAGCAGCTTTTCAATATAAATTATTCAAAAGAAAACACTATACAAACAAATGTTATTCTCACATTAGTAAATTAGTAAATAAAAGTGACTTTCCCATTCGCTAAATTACATCCCTCTAAGAAAACTTGAGTACACTAAAATCCTCTTCTCTAAATCATACCAAAAGATATTTCAGCTTTAATTTCAATAATTAATAACAGGTCCCACAGACAGTTGTATCAATTTTTTTAAGGGCCTTATTTCATACAGATATGTATATCTAGCAACAGATAGATGACTAAACCAAATTACTCATTTACCTAATGATAAGATATTTCCAGATCAGGTATTAGATACTTGAACTGTGTTTATGACTTCTATTGACCACTTACTCTAATTATAGAAATTTGCTGTAAGAGGAAAAAGCAGGGGCCTGATTATAATAGCTAACAATCCCACCTGGTAGCCAACTCAGGAATCTGAGCAACTTAGTGGTATTTCTCTGAAATGGTGAGTTATTAACTTAATTCAGATAATCATTCCCAAATTCAAAACTCAAAACAGTATCAGTTATAACTCCAAAAGATTTCATCTCCATAGCACATTTTACTAATCAGGTTTTAGATCCTAATCCCATGTGCCTGGAGAGCAGGACAGCCAAAACTAGACGTTTGAAATCCTGTTTTAGATACTTCAAGAAAGCACATTTGCCATCATATTCATTAAACAATGAGACCATGGTGCACTTAATAAATTAAATAATTTGCTGAATGGGTTTTGAAATAACCATTTTCAGAGAATTTACAGTTAACCAGAAATTGTTCTCTTGGAAGTTCCTTGCATTGCTAAACTGTAGAACCTTTGATAAAGCATCACAAATAACTTTGCCTAAAAACAACTGCAGACTTGAAAAATAAAAACAAACATTAAAAATGTAAGGTATTCCTTTAAACAATAGAAGCAATTAATATTAAAGTAATTCCATTTAACTGAGGGGGGAACGGGGGAATCTCCAGTGAGTGGATTTGATTTTTCACTTCTGAGGAGCAGCCACATTCAATGAGGGAAGGGTGGACTAAGCTTTCACCTTTCCAAGCCACCAGATCATGCAAATAATACAGTTTTCAATCGTAAATTTGAGATTAACTACCAAAAATCCCAATCAAAAACCTTCAGAAACTTTATTTTTTCCCAATCCAGCAAATTCACAAACCAGGGGAATGGATCCCAGAACAGGGGCTGAGTCCTTCTCTCCTGATTGTCCAACACCACCTGAAGAGTCCCAGATTCAGGCAGGGAGAGGGCCCTCCTAGCCATGTCCCAAAGTTAAATCCTCCCCATAAAGCCTACCCTCCCACCAAGGCACTGTACCTTGTCTCTCCCTTTCCCCTTCCCTCATGCTACATGATTTGTCTCTTAACTCCACTCCTGACTTCACTTTTACTCCTTATAGCTAACTTTCATAAATGATAGCCTAATAGACATAACAGCCTATCACAAAAATGGTTAGGAATCAAATGAAAAAAGGTTATTTAAAAAATAATGTTAAAAAAATTTTTTTAATGCTTTAGCTTGTGAGATTCTAACTAAATGTTCCAATCAAACTATCAATTGTTTTTGCAAAATCTTTCCTGTCCTTTGCTTTTAAAACCATCTTTTTAAAATTTTAAGATTCACAATATAGATAATATCTAAATAACTTTTGGACCAAATTTCATAAAACATATATAGGTCTAGCAGAGCTGACAAATTTTAAAGCAGAGCTCATAATTTGTATATTGGGTAATATGCAAAATTTAGAAAGCAATATATTTCATCTGATTAGAGGTACAAACTTTAGGTAAGTTAGCAGAGAATTTTGTTTTAATAACTTTTTTTTTAATGCAAAATCAGATCAAATACAGATTTAAACTTCTATTAGCAATACTACAACATTAATACACACATATTTCTAAAATCTTATTCCCCAAAGCATCTTTGTAATTCTATCATATACCATTTAAATTTAAATACACAGTAATTTAGGTTACATTTTTGGGAGAAAATTCCTCTTCCCCTCTAAAAAACTCTTCACTTTCTAAACTGCCCGAAATCTTTGAAATGGCAGTAAAAATTTGAGACCTGAGATGGAGATTCAGGCCCTTGGGAGCAAAATGACTATGGCTCCCATCTCCCCCACTAAATTTTGTACTCTTCCCTATGTGGACTGCTGTATTGGGAAGGGGGAAAGATTTTAAAGCATTAAGTGGATTTTCCTAGATTTCCCCAAGCCATGGAGATATACCACCATACCGGGGGACATACTGGTTTTTGGAGAGGCTGGACTGGACATAAGTCCACATGCTGCAACCCTGGTCATTCTCAATCAGCTCTAGGGAGAGAAGCTTGAAAGCTTAAGAAAAATTCAGGTTAGTTTGCATCAATGCCTTAAAAGTGGTTTTAAATCCCCAAATGGCCACATTTTTAACTTTGTAACTCAGCTGATTTAGAGAAACATAAAAGACAAAACACAAATTGCTTTTAAATTCCTTTTCTTTTTGTCTAGTACAGTTGTTCCTTTCCTACTTCCTGGAGAACCTCTTTTCTTCTGGAACCCCACTTCTTTCTTTACTAGAGTTTCTTTTTTTTTTTGCAGAGGCAATTGCCCAGAGTCACACAGCTAGGAAGTGTTAAGTGTCTGAGACCACATTTGAACTCAAGGCCTCCTGACTTCAGGGCTGGTCTCTATCCACTGCACCACCTAGCTGCCCCTTTGCTAGAGTTTCTTATAAATTTCTCTTGTACAGATCCTTCCTGTGCCCCATCGTGGAAATCTCCACACTCCAGTGATCCCAGATCATTAATTTTTACTCAGCTCTGGATTGCCTGACATCCCCTCTCTTCCAGTCCCCAGGTATGTCCCAGGAAGTCCCACTCCTTGGAGCCATTAAATTTCCCCATCTTACTAACCTGCCTGATGCCTCAGAGCCCAGCCACCAAAGGCAGATGGCCCACGTTCTTATCTTTGGTCTGTGCACAGACTTGCCTGGCTGCTGCAGAACTTACTCTAGTTCCCTTCCTGACTCCTGGAGTTGTTGAGGTTGGGAAGGGGGACCCCCAAAATTTGGGGTCACAGACTGGTGTCTCGAGGTGTCTCAAAAGAATTTGCAGGAATTTAGTGTTTGATAAACCCAAAGACCCCATCTTCTGGGATAAGTACTCACTATTCGGCAAAAACTGCTGGGGAAATTGGAAACTAGTGTGGAAGAAATTAGGACTTGACCCACACCTAACACCACATACCAAGATAAGATCTAAATGGGTTCATGATCTAGATATAAAGAGGGACTTTGTAAGCAAGTTAGAGGAACATAAGATAATTTACCTCTCAGACCTGTGGAGATGGAATAAATTTATGTCCAAAGAAGATCTGGAACTCTTAACTGAACACCAGATAGATAATTTTGACTGTATTAAGTTAAAAAGTTTCTGTACAAACAAAACTAATGCAGACAAGATTAGGAGGGAAACAATAAACTGGGAAATCATCTTTACATTTAAGGGTTCGGATAAAGCCCTCATTTCTAAAATATATAGAGAATTGTCTCATATATATAAGAATTCAAGCCACTCTTCAATAGATAAATGGTCAAGGGATATGAACAGACAATTTTCAGATGATGAAATTAAAACCATCTCTAGTCATATGAAAAGTTGCTCCAAATCACTATTGATCAGAGAAATGCAAATTAAGACAACTCTGAGGTACCACTACACACCTGTCAGATTGGCTAAAATGACAGGAAAAGATAATGAGGAATGCTGGAGGAGATGTGGGAAAACTGGGACACTGATACATTGTTGGTGGAACTGTGGATGGATCCAGCCATTCTGGAGAGCAATTTGGAACTATGCTCAAAAAGCTATAAAACTATGAACACCCTTTGACCCAGCAGTGTTTCTACTGGGCCTATATCCCAAAGAGATCTTAGAGGAAGGAAAGGGACCCACATGTGCAAGAATGTTTGTGGCAGCCCTTTTTGTAGTGGCTAGAAACTGGAAACTGAGTGGATGCCCATCAATTGGAGAGTGGCTGAATAAATTATGGTATATGAATGTTATGGAATATTATTGCTCTGTAAGAAATGACCAGCAGGACAATTTCAGAGAGGCCTGGAGAGACTTGCATGAACTGATGCTGAGTGAAATCAGCAGAACCAGGAGATCATTATACACGGCAACAACAATACTGTATGATAATCAATTCTGATGGACATGGCTCTCTGCAACAATGAAATGTTTCAAACCACTTCCAATTGTTCACTGAAGATATCCATATAAACCCAGAGAGAGGGATGTGAAATGTGGACCACAACATATCATTTCCATGATTTCTATCGATGTTTGCTTGCATTGGATTTTCTTTCTCAGATATTTTTTGTTCATGTAGATACGATTTTTCTTTTTTCTTTTTTTTTTGCTTTTTGTTGAGGCAATTGGGGTTAAGTGAGTTGCCCAGGGTCACACAGCTGTTACGTGTCTGAGACCAGATCCGAACTCAGGTCCTCCTGACTTCAGGGCTGGTGCTCTATCCACTACGCCACCTAGCTGCCCCGATACGATTTTTCTTGCACAGCAAGATAAGTATGGAAATATGTATATATATATATATATATATATATATATATATATATATATTCGACTTGTCAAGTATTTTAACATAATTAACATGTAGTGGACTTCCTGCCATCTAGGGGAGGGGAGGGGACTGGGGGTAAAATTTGTAAGGGAAAGCTTTGTAAAGATCAATGTTGAGGAACTACCCATACATATGTTATGCAAATAAAAAGCTTTAATAAAAAAAATTTAAAAAAAAGAATTTGCAGGCTTGAACCCATTTCCTAATCAAGGGGCAAAGTTTTATTGTAATTATAACACCAATTGCAGTGGGCTAAATTCCAAAAGAAATTAGCAAAGGACCTAAGAGCATGGGATAGATTTATAGAGCAAAGTTGGTCAGGGCTTCATTACTTATTTGATAATTTGATGGCTTTCAGGTAGGTTTGAGGGGTGGTCTTATTTATTATTATTTCAGGAACTTGGTTATTGTTGACCAGCAGATTATCTGACTGTCAGTACTGTTTGTAGGACTATTCTAAGGCCAGAAGACTTTGAAATCATTGACATTGTTACAAGAGCACTCTCTGGTCACAGGGCTTCAGGATCACTAATACATCTTCCCTAAAATCTAAGGGAGAAATATTATATTCCTAGGCCAGAGGACTTTTATGGTCATTGACAGGTTGTCAGACACTCTTAGGTCAGAGAGCCTTAGGATTACTAATACATCTTCCCTAAAATCCAAGGGAAGAAATATCATTGTATTCCTCTACAATTATTGTCAGATTGTTAGGACAAGAGCACCCCTAGGTCAGAGGGCCTGAAAATCATTGCTGTCTCCCTTAGAAGCCATACCACATCAGATTCATCAGTGACCTTTCTTACCAAAGTGGTCCTGGGGTCTTGGACAGTCTATGGGGAGGGAAAGCTCCAGCCAAGCCTCGAGGCCCAAGAAATCAACGGGATGTGTCCTCTTGTGCCTCAACAGAGCCACCACGAACGCATAATGTTTGGATACCCAACCAGCCCCATTTGTAATAAACAAAATATTTTACCAAGAATTCCACTGGCTCACTGAGGAATACAGGAAAGATTTATTTTACATTCTTGTAGGAATGAGTCCCTAGAAACACCTTTGAAATTCCAAAGGCAGCACAAGTCCTTCCCCTGATTCCTCCTCAATTGGATATTACGGACATTAAGATGACATGAGTCTCCACCTCTCATTATATAGCCAGTCCCTGCCCCCAAGGAGTTTACTTTCTAGTGGGGAGAGAGGTAATGGAGGAGGGTTAGGATGAAGAACAAAAGATTCTTTTCAGGCCTCCTAGTCAGTCCCTGCCCCCAAGGAGTTTACATTCTTTTGGCAGCAGATAAACTCCACCCTTGATTATTCCTGGATTTCCTTCTGAGTCTCAGTTTTCTAATTTAAGTTCATTTTCTCCAATTTAATTTTCGTAACTGTGGAAACCCAAAATGCCCATCCATTTTTCACTATGTGTGTGTGTGTGTGTGTATGTTTGATATAATCTTTCCAATTCCGACTCACAAGTTGGTTCTCCTAGGAGATGATTATCAAGATACCCTGTGAATCCACACTATATATCCATATTATTGTTGAGATTGGGAAGGGGAGACCCCAAAAGTTTGGGGTCCCAGGTCTGTGACTCGGGGTGTCTCAAAAGAATTTTCAGGCTTGAAGTCCTCTCCTTAGCCAAAGGACAAAGGTTTATTGTAAGGAACACAAAGCAGACTTGAATTCTAAGGGAATTCGGAGAAACTGAGGCAAGGAAATACATTTATCCAGCTTCTACCATAAAAATGCTAAATCTATGGCAGAGTAGTCTCTGAAATTTTGGTTCTCACTGACCAGATTATTGGTCAGCAATGAATTGAGGGAGGGTCTCATTAACTGTTGTCTCAGGAGTTTGATCTGTGGGAGTTTCCTGAGGCCAGAAGCTATCTGTCTAAGGAATGGTCAGACATTGGGTGTGGGGGTTTCCTGAGGCAGATTCCAAAGCTAAATGATTTAGGACTACTGACTTATTGTTGGAATAGAAGCCCCCCACCAAGGTCAGGGGACCCCCAAAACTAGCTTCCCTAGAAGCTATACTGTATCACTACAACTTATGGTTCCCCATCGATATGTTTACCTTTACTCTGGTCAGATTGTAACACTCTGTAATAATTACATTTGTATTAGAGATTAGAGATTAGTAATATTTTATTGATAGTAATGGAGAGATAAAACTGGTCAACTGAACAGGACTATTGTCTCAAAAGTATTCAGTCCATAGAGAGTTTAGACTGGCAGCCATATTAGCCAGCCGTCTGGATCTCAACGTATCCAGCACTCGAGTGAGTGCTCAGGAAACAAAGGCAGAAGGAGGGGTAGAGCACTGGGGGATAGAAGTTCCAGGAAAGAACTATATATATATAAATTCAGTTCTGACAGATTGGGGGAATGGAGGAAGGATCATAAATTCTGATAAGTTTGGGAAGAAGCTAGGAGCCACTAGTCTGGGGCCATAAAGATAAGGGGGATGTTCCAGGTATTTGAGATAGGCCATCTGAAGGTTTTATAACTCTTTGGAATGCCAGTGGCCATAACTCTGCAGCCCCAATTATCTCAGTACCAATGGCCAGGAAGGGGGGGTTGCCACCAGGCAGAACAATTGGGAAACTGAGACAGGGAAACAGGGCACAACAAGATGTACCACAGTACTTCAGGGAGTCTATCAAGTGCTCTATCTAAGCATTCCCTCTAATAGAGTAGCTAGAAACCCTTTCTAGCTTTCTCATCCTTTGAGATTCTTATCCAGGTCTTCTCATAGACAAAAGATCTAGCCACAAGTCTGGAGGCTTTTCCCTAACTTTTAATATTTCAGAGATGCTAATTCACATGAACAAATCGTCTTTGGTAATAAAATGAATGCAATTTATAATCCCATGGTTCAGTTATCCTTTGGAGTTGCCCATGATTTTATTTCTTCATATTGTGTGAGACGCGTACAAGACTCCCTTTCCCAAATTAACTAATCAGAGACATCTTCAGGTACAAAGAGAAAATATTTATTTAATCCCTGCAGGGAGAGACCCAGACACACAGCTGGGAGCCATGCCAACTCCAGCCATGTGCTCCTGGAACCTGCCTGCTTCCACCTTGTCCAAGGTTTAAAAGCAAAAGACCCAAGACTTTTCATTGGAAAGACTAAAAGGAAGCAACCCTCCTTGACCAATAGTCACCAATGTTGTCTGCTGCCTGTGGGCCATGTCACTTTCCATGGGCATGACTTGAGGGCCTGACCTTTAGACCACCTGACTCCCTGCAACCTAGGGTCTAAGACTGGGAATAGGGATCATGTGACTTCCTGAAACCTGAGCCCCAAGACCTCACCTTCCCGCTCTGTGTATAGGATCATGTGACCCAGGCCCAGTCTCAATACTGAGAAATTCTTCATCCAATCCATCTCATTCAAGAGCTTGTGGTCAGGAAAAGATAACGATGAATGTTGGAGGGGATGTGGGAAGACTGGGACACTGATGCATTGCTGGTGGAACTGTGAACAGATCCAACCATTCTGGAGAGCAATTTGGAGCTATGCTCAAAAAGTTATCAAACTGTGCATACCCTTTGACCCAGCAGTGTTTCTATTGGGCTTATATCCCAAAGAGATTTTAAAGGAGGGAAAGGGACCCACATGTGCAAAAATGTTTGTGGCAGCCCTTTTTGTAGTATCTAGAAACTGGAAACTGAAGGGATGCCCATCAATTGGAGAATGGCTGAACAAATTATGGTATATGAATGTTATGGAATATTATTGTTCTGTGAGAAACGACCAGCAGGATGATTTCAGAGAGGCCTGGAGAGACTTGCATGAACTGATGCTGAGTGAGATGAGCAGAACCAGGAGATCGTTGTACATGGCAACAACAGTACTATATGACGATCAATTCTGATGGACATGGCTCTCTTCAACAATGAAATGCTTCAAACCAGTTCCAGTTGTTCGGCGAAGAAAGCTATATACACCTAGAGAGAGGGATATGAAATGTGGACCACAACATAACATTTTCATGTTCTTTATTGATGTTTGCTTGCATTGTATTTCCTTTATCGGATTATTCTTTCTTATAGATACGATTTCTCCTGAACAAAAAAAATGATGTGTGGCAATAACTATACATATATTCGATTTAAGTATTCTAACATAATTATCATGTAGTGGATATCCTGCTATCTAGGGGAGGGGTGGGGAGTAGGGGGGAAAAATTTGTAACAGAAAGCTTTGTAAGGGTTAATGTTTAGGAATTACCCATACATGTTTTGCAAATAAAAAGTATTAATAAAAAAAAAAAAGAGCTTGTGGTGTTCCATCATTCAGAACCATATTGCATCATTTGGATATGTTGAAAAGATGAGCTTTCCCATTACAGAATAGCATGGGATTTTGGAAAAGTAGTATGATGTTTCCCAAATGCATTCTAATTCACTATTTTCTTCCTATTTAATCAGTTCATCATCAATCTTCTGTGTCTCTCCCACGCAGACAGACTGTGAGCTATCACCAACTGCTGAAAACAGTACCACATGGTATTATCAACCCCCTTCCCCTCGGGATACAATGGGTCACTAATGGGGGCAGCTAGGTGGCGCAGTGCATAGAGCACTAACCCTGAAGTCAGGAGGAACTGAGTTCAAATCTGGCTTCAGACACTTAATACTTCCTGGCTGTGTGACCTTGGGCAAGTCTCTTAACCCCAATTGCCTCAGGAAAAAAAAAATTGGTCACTAACTATAAAAATATTCTGAGAATGACCTTTCTTTTTTTTTTGAATTTTTTTTAATTAAAGCTTTTTTAATTTAATATATGAATGGGTAATTTTTCAACATTGATCCTTGCAAAACCTTCTGTTCCAAGTTTTCCCCTCCTTCTCCATCACCCCTCCCCTTAAATGGCAGGTAGTCTAATACATGTCAAATATGTTAAAATATATGTTAAATCCAATATATGTATACATATTTATATATCTTACTGCACAAGAAAAATTAGATTAAAAAGGAAACTAAAAACCTGAGAGAAAACATAATTCAAGCAAACATCAACAGAGTGAAAATGCTATGTTGTGGTCCACACTCAGATCTCACAGGCCTCTCCCTGGATGTATATGGCTTTCTTCTTCACTGAACAGTTGGAACTGGTTTGAAACATTTCATTGTTGAAGAGAGCCATATCCATCAGAATTGATCATCGTATAGACTTATTGTTGCCATGTATAATGATCTCCTGGTTCTGCTCATTTCTCTCAGCATCAGTTCATGCAAGTCTCTCCAGGTCTCTCTGAAATCATCCTGCTGGTCATTTCTTACAGAGCAATAATATTCCATAACATTCATATACCATAATTTGTTCAGCCATTCTCCCATTGATGGGCATCCACTCAGTTTCCAGTTTCTTGCCACTACAAAAAGGGCTGCCACAAACATTTTTGCACATGTGGGTCCCTTTCCCTCCTTTAAAATCTCTTTGGGATATAGGCCCAGTAGAAACACTGCTGGGTCAAAGGGTATGCACTGTTTGATAACTTTTTGAGCATAGCTCCAAATTGCTCTCCAGAATGGTTGGATCCGTTCACAGTTCCACCAACAATGTATCAGTGTCCCAGTTTTCTCACATCCCCTCCAACAGTTATCATTATCATTTCCTGTCATTTTAGCCAATCTGACAAGTGTGTAGTGGTATCTCAGAGTTGTCTTAATTTGCATTTCTCTGATCAATAGTGACTTGGAGCACCTTTTCATGTGACCGGAAATAGTTTCAATTTCTTCGTCTGAAAATTGTCTGTTCATATCTTTTGACCATTTGTCAATTGGAGAATGGCTTGAATTCTTATATATTTGAGTCAATTCTCAATTTCCTCTTTTATTAACCTGGGCAATTTATATTTTTGTAAATATTCATCCATTTCAGTTAGATTGTCAGACTTGCTGCCATAAAGTTGGGAAAAATTAGCTCCTAATTATTGCTTTAATTTTTTTTTCACTGATAGTAAGTTCACCCCTTTCATTTTTGATGCTGGTGATTTTTTTTTCTTTCCTTTTTCTGATCAAATTAACGAAAGGTTTATCTATTTTGTTAGTTTTTTCATAAAACCAACTCTTCTAGCACCAGCCCTGAAGTCAGGAAGATCTGAGTTCAAATATGATTTCAGACACTTAACACTTCCTGGCTATGTGTATGTGATCCAGGGCAAGTTACTTAATCCTAATTGCCTCAGTAAAATAAAAACAAAAACAAAAACACACCAAAACAAACAAACAAAAAACAACTTTTTTTTTTATTAGTTCAATAGGTTTCTTCGTTTCTATTTTATTACTCTCTCCTTTGAGTTTCACAATTTCTAATTTGGTATTTAATTGGGGGTATTTAATTTGTTCTTTTTCTAGCTTTTTTTTTTAGTTGCATTCTAATTCATTGATCTCCTTTTTCTCTATTTTATTTATGTGGCTATTTAGAGATATAAAATTTCCCCTAAGAACTGCTTTGGCTGTATCCCATAGGTTTTGGTATATTGTCTCATTATTGTTGTTATTTTGGATGAAATTATGGATTGTTTCTGTGGTTTGTTATTTGACCCACTCATTCTTTAGACTTTGATTAATTTCTAATTTATATTTAGTCTTTCTTTCCCTGGCCCTTTAGTGAATATATTTTTTAATTGCATTGTGATCTGAAAAGGAAGCATTTATTATTTCTGCCTTTTTGCATTTGATTGTGAAGTTTTTATGCTCTAATACATGGTCACTTTTTGTGTAAATGCCATACTGCTAAGCATAAAGTGTATTCCTTTCTTTCCCTATTCAATTTTCTCCAGAGGTCTATCATATCTAGGCTTTCTAAGATCCTATTAACCTTCCTAATTTCTTTCTTGTTTATTTTATGGTTAGATTTGTCTGATTCTGAAGGTTGAGGTTCCTCACTAGAATAGTTTTGCTGTCTATTTCTTCCTGTAACTGGCTTAAAATCTTCTCTAGGAATTTGCCTTCTCTACCACTTGGTGCATACACATTTAATATTGTTACTACTTCATTATTTACAGTGCCCTTTATCAAGATGTACTTTCCCTCCTTATCTCTTTTAATAAGATCTATTTTTACTTCTGCTTTATCTGAGATCAGAATTGCTACTCCTGCCTTTTTTTTTTCCCCTTAACTTCAGCTGAAGCATAATAAATTCTGTCCTGGCCTTTTTACCTTTACTCTGTCTCTCTGTGTCAAATGTGTTCCTTGTAAACAATATATTGTAAGATTCTGTCTCTTCATCCACTCTATTTGCTTCCATTTTACGGGAAGAATTCATCCCATTCTTTTTTTTTTTTTTTTTTGCTGAGGCAATTAGGGTTAAGTGACTTGCCCAGGGTCACACAGTTAGGACATGTTAAGTGTCTGAGACCAGATTTGAACTCAGGTCCTCCTGACTTCAGGATTAGTGCCCTATGCACTGTGCCATCTAGCTGCCCTTCATCCCATTCACATTCACAGTTATTACCAGCTCTGTATTTCCTTCCATCCTATTTTCTCCCCTGTATGTACTTTTGTTCTCTCTTTCCACCCTGTCCTTAGTGTTGTTTTTTTTCCCACCCCATCTGAATCTCAGTGAGTAGTAAATTCGTGATTGTAAGCCCAGGTCTTTTTCCTTCTGGAATATGGTGTTCCAGACCCTATGATCCTTTGTTGTAGAAGCTGCCAGATCCTGGGGCATCCTAACTGTTGGCTTCTTGCTATTTGAATTGTTTTTGTCTGGCAGCTTCCAGTATTTTCTCCTTGAGATTATAATTTTGGAGGAATCTTGAAGGAAGCTAAAGAGTCCACAAAATTCCAAGCCTGAGCAATAAGCCTGTGCAAATGTAGGAAGACTAGGGAAAGAATGGCATAGATTGGAGATAACAATGGCCCTTGTGACTGGAATATATTGTGAAGGGAACTACTGAGAAATGAGTATGTGGGCCTGGCGCCAGAGTCCCAAGAGTTTTAAATGCCAGGCCAAACCCACACAAATCATGCGCATTTCTATATATTACTGACAAAATTCAGCAGCAAGAGGTAGAAAGAGAAATCCCATTTTAAATAACTAGACAAAATAAAATATTTGGGTGTCTACCTGCCAAGACAAACCCAGGAATTATATGAACACAATTACAAAACACAAATAAAGTGAGATCTAAACAAGTGAAAAAATATCAATTGGTCATGAATAGGCCAAACTAGTATAATAAATATATAAGAAAATAAATATGTAAGTTATATATAATAAATATATAACAAACAAAAATATAATGAAATAATATATATAAATATAATACATATGTAATATATAATAATATAATAAAAATGACAATTCTACCTAAATTGGTCTACTTATTCAGTGCTATATCAAACTGCCAAAAAATTATTTTATAGAGCTAGAAAAAATAATAAAATTTATCTGGAAGAACAAAAGGGAAAGAGTAACAAGAGAATTAATGGGGAAAAAAATTAAGTATGGTGGCCTAGCAGTACCAGACCTAAAACTCTATTATAAAGCAGCAGTCACCAAAACCATTTGGTACTGGCTAAGAAATAGAGTGGTAAATCTGAAATGGTTAGATACACATGATAAATCAATGACTAGTAACCTAGTATTTGATAAAACCTCAAACTCCAGCTTACTATTTACAAAAATTGCTGCGAAAACTGAAAAATATTGTCGGAAACTGGCATAGACCTTCTATCTCACACCCCATACCAAAATAAGGTCAAAATTCATACCTGATTTGAGCATAAATGGTGATAACTATATGCAAATTAGGAAAGAGATAGTTTACCACCTGAGATATTTGGAGAAGGGAGAAATTTTTGACCACAGAACTAAAGAACATTATGAAATGCAAAATGGACAACTTTGATTACTTTAAATTAATTGTTTTTGAACAAACAAAACCAACACAAACAAGATTAAAAAGAAAGTGGGGTTATTTAGTGGATAGAGCACCAGCCCTGAAGTCAGGAGGACCTGAGTTCAAATCTAACCTTAGACATTTAACACTTCTTAACTGTGTGACCCTGGGCAAGTACCTTAATCCCAATTGCCTAAGGAAAAAAAAAAAGATTAAAAGGAAAGTACAAAGCTGGGAAAAAACTTTTTACAGGTAGTGTTTCTGGGCCTCATTTCTAAAATATAGAAAGAACTGTGTCAAACTTATAAGAATACAAGCCATTCCCCAGCTGATAAATGGTCAAAGGATATGAAGAAAAATTTCAGATGATGAAATTAAAATCATATATAGTCATGAAAAAATGCTCTAAATGTCAGGCCAAATAATTTTCATTTTATCCTGAAATTTTTCCAGCTCTAGGATAACAGTCATATCTCATATATTTTCATCTGTCTTGAAGTATACATTTTCCTGGAGAAAAAAAATGGCAAACCACTGCAGTTTCTCTATCAGGAAAACTTCAAATGGTGTTATGAGGAGTCAGGCATAACTGAACAACAATAATAGCAAATTGAGGATGCATTGTTAAGTAGAGACTGGAAGCTGAGAGGCCAATGATAAAGCTATTAAAATAGTCAAAAAAGTGATGAGACTAAATAAAGGTAGTAGCCATATGAACTAAGAGAAAGTGTGTAAAATGCTGCAGAAGTAAAATTAATATGATTTGGCAACTGATTGGATGTTAAGCAGCAGGAGTGAGAGGGAAGAATCAAAGATGGTTCTGAAACTATGAATGTGAATGGCTTAAAGAATGGTGGGGCTTGAAGGAATCAGAGTAGGTGATGAGGAAACCAAATTATCACTCTTTGCAGATGATATGATGGTATACTTAGAGAATCCTAGAGAATCAACTAAAAAATTATTAGAAATAATCCACAACGTTAGCAAAGTTGCAGGATACAGAATAAATCTACATAAATCATCAGCATTTTAATACATCACTAACAAAATGCAATAGCAAGAGATACAAAGAGAAATTCCATTTGAAATAATTGTCAATAGTATAAAATATTTGGGAATCTATCTGCCAAGGGAAAATCAGGAACTATATGAGCAAACCTACAAAACATTTTCCACACAAATAAAATCAGATCTAAACAACTGGGAAAATATCAAGTGCTCTTGGATAGGTCGAGCAAATATAATAAAGATGACAGTACTACCAAAACTAATCTATTTATTTAATGCTATACCAATCAAACTCCCAAGAAAATATTTTATTGACCTAGAAAAAATAACATCAAAATTCATCTGGAAGAACAAAAGGTCAAGAATTTCAAGGGAATTAATGAAAAAAAAAAAAAAGCAAATGAGGGTGGCCTAGCTCTATCAGATCTAAAACTATATTATAAAGTAGCAGTAATCAAAACCATTTGGTATTGGCTGAGAAAACCGAGCAGTTGATCAGTGGAATAGGTTAGGTTTACAGGACAAAATAGTCAATAACTATAGTAATCTAGTGTTTGACAAACCCAAAGACCCCAGCTTTTGGTATAAAAACTCACTATTTGACAAAAACTGCTGGGAAAATTGGAAACTAGTATGAAAGAAACTAGGCATTAGCCCACACGTAACACTATATATCAAGATAAGGTCAAAATGGGTTCATGATATAGACATAAAAAATATTATAAACAAATTAGAACATAGAATAGTTTACCTCATAGACCTGTGAAGGAGGAATTTGTGACCAAAGAAGAACTAGAGATCATTATTGATAACAAAATAGATAATTTTGACTATATTAAGTTAAAAAGTTTTTGTACAAACAAAACGAATGCAGACAAGATTAGAAAGGAAGCAATAAAGTGGGAAAACATTTTTCATTCAAAAGTTCTGATAGAGGCCTCATTTCTAAAATATATAGAGAACACAAATAAGAAATCAAGCCATTCTCCAATTGATAAATTGTCAAAGGATATGAACAGACAATTTTCAGATGAAGAAATTGAAACTATTTCTAGTCAAATGAAAAGGTGCTCCAAATCACTATTGATCAGAGAAATGCAAATTAAGACAACTCTGAGATTCTATTACACACTGTCAGATTGGCTAAAATGACAGGAAAAGATAATGGTAAATATTGGAGGGGATGTGGGAAAACTGGGACACTGATACGTTGTCGGTGGAACTGTGAACAGACCCAACCATTCTGGAGAGCAATCTGGAACTATGCTCAAAAAGTTATCAAACTGTGTTTCTACTGGTCCTATATCCCAAAGAGATCTTTAAGGAGGGAAAGGGTCCCACATGTGCAAGAATGTTTGTGGCAGCCCCTTGTGTGGCTAGAAACTGGAAACTGAATGGATGCCCATCAGTTGGAGAGTGGCTGAATAAATTATGGTATATGAATGTTATGGAATATTATTGTTCTGTGAGAAACAACCAGCAGGATGATTTCAGAGAGGCCTGGAGAGACTTGCATGAACTGACGCTGAGTGAAATCAGCAGAACCAGGAGATCATTGTACATGGCAACAATAAGTCTATATGATGATTAATTCTGAAGGACATGTTTGTCTTCAACAATGAGATGTTTCAAACCAGTTCCAGTTGTTCAGTGATGAAGAAAGCCATAGATACCCAGGAAGAGGCCTGTGGGATCTGAGTGTGAACCACAACATAGCATTTTCACGCTTTCTATTGATGTTTGCTTGCATCATGTTTTCCTTCTCAGATTTTTTTTTCTTCCTTCTTGATCTGATTTTTCTTGTACTGCAAGATAACGGTATAAAACATATATACATATATTGGATTTGACATATATTTTAACATATTTAACAAGTATTGGACTACTTGCCATCTAGGGGAAAGGGTAGAGGGAATAAGGGGAAAATTTGGAACATGAGGTTTTGCAAGGGTCAATGTTGAAAAATTATCCATGCATACATTTTGTGAATAAAAAGCTTTAATAAAAATTTAAATAAAAATAAAAGTTAGCAGGCAGAGAAAAAAAAAAAGAATGGTGGCACCTGGCTAAGAAATAGAGGAGTGAATTAGGGGAAGAGGTTAGATGCACAACACACAATAGTCAATGACTACAGTAATGTAATGTTTGATAAACATAAGACTCCAGCTTTTGTAATAAGAACTCATTATTTGAGAAAAATTGCTGGAAAAACTGGAAAATAGTATGGCAGAAGCTAGGCATAGACCAACATATCAAACCCTATACCAAAAGAAGGCTGAAATGGGTTCATGATTTGTGCATAAACAATGATACTGTAGGCCAATTGGGAGAGTAAAGGGCCAGTTTACTGGTCAGATCTTTGGAAAAGAAAGGCTTTTGTGATAAAAGAGAAACTACGGATCATTTTGAAAGGCAAAATGGATGATTTTGATTACAATAAATTTAAAAGTTTTTGCACAAGCAAAACCAAGATTAGAAAGAAAGCAGAAAGTTGGGAAATAATTTTTATACCCAAGAGTTCTGATAAAGGCCTTATTTCTAAAATTATATAGAAAGAATTGACTCAAATTTAAAAGAATACAAGTCATTCACCAATTAATATATGGTTAAAGTGTTGAGGGGTGAGATACCCTAACAGCAATGGAGATCCCACTGGGGGACCTAAACCAATGGGGGGCCTTGCAGGTTTGGGGCAAGAAGAGAGGTTTGGCAAAATGGGCTCATTTTCACTGAGCAGCTCTCTCCATGGGCTGCTTCCTGATTAGGAAGATAGCAAAGTTTGGGATACAGAGTCTTGATTTTTATTTAGCCTTCTATGGTTTAAGACTAGGGAGCCATTGGGGCTAATTTCCAAATCAATAAGGATTGTTTCCCAGATCAAAGTGATTCCCAGATCAATTGGAGGTGGGAGTTTCCTGTGGGAACCAGGTAGGAAGGTAGGGAAGGGTTGAGATTTAGGTGGGGATCATTTTTAGGAATTTCCTCAGGTCAGGTGGCCCACTCTCCACAAAGATCAGGGAGACAGAGTCCTATTACATCAAAACAATGTATTTTGTATTTGAAACAAATAATTTTCAGATTAAAAAAAATTAAGGCCATTTATAGTCATGAAAAAATGTTCCAAATAACTATTGATTAGAGAAACGCAAATTAAAACAACTCTGAGGTTCCAATTCATACCTATCAGATTGATGACAGGAAAAGATAATGATAAATATTGGGAGGAGGGGAATGTGGGAAAACTGGGACACTACTACATTGTTGGTAGAACTATGAACTGATCCAACCATTCTCAAGAGCAAGTTAGAAGTATGCCCAAAGAGCTTTAAAACTGTGCATATTCTTTGATCCAGCAGTAGCACTAATAGGTCTGTATCCCAAAGAGATAATAAAAGAGGGAAAAGAACCCACATGTGCAAAAATGTTTGTACTAGCTTCTTTGGTAGTGGCAAGGAATTTGGCAAGATTACTTGCTATCTTGGGGAGGAAAGAAAGGGAAGGGAAAAAAAAATCTGGAACTCAAAATCTTACAAAAAATGAATGTTGAAAATTATCTTTATATCTAATTGAAAAAAACATTCTATTTAGAGAAATTAATAAATACATTTTCAATGTGGAAAAAAAAAGTAGTGCCTTGAGAGAAACAGAAGTGAGGAAGAGCTAGATTATGTTGATTTTGAGACACCTATAGGACATTCAAGCAGATAGATCCAGTAGGCAATTGATAATACAAAGTTAGAGTTTAGAAGTCATGAAGATCAGATATGTACATTTCAGCGAATCTTCGTAGAAATGCTAATTATATCCAAAGGAACTGATGACATCCTTGAGAGAGAAGAGGGTGAAAGCAAAGTTCTGTCATACACTCAAGTTCAGGGCATGGAATGATGATCCAATGAAGGATATTGAAATGGAGCACTGGTGAAGCATGAAAGGAACTAAGTCATCAAAGCTGAAGGAAAAGGATATATTTTGGTGGAAGGAATGGTAAGAGTCAAAAGTTGTCAAAAGTCAAGAAAAACAAAGACAATGAATAAATGAAAACACAATTATTAAGTGTTAATTATGTGCAAAGCATAGAAAAAGAGCTTTGGCCTCTTTCTTTTCATTGTTATATTCTACTTCTACCAAGTCATATTAGATATGATTTATCTTCCTTACATTAATCTCCAGTTTACTTAAAAAAAAAAATCCCTTATGTTTTCCATGGGTCTGTATAGAAATCTGAGGCTACAAGTATCATTATTGCCTTTTTTCCTGAATATTCAATTCAGTTCTCCTTGAGAGCAGGTACTATTTTTATTTTTTAGGTTAGTGCAGAAAACACATCTCTGGTTTTTGGTTCCAAGACTTTCATTTGACTTTCTCTGCCCTAGACGTAGTCCCTGCACTGGTCTAGTAATTTATCCTAAACCAGATTTCCTGGAATCTTCCATTCTAGAACTTTCCTAGCTAATGTTGCTACTTAGTGCTGTATAGTCTAGGAGTTGAGATATAAAAATCAGGTACATCTGAGGGACATCCTAGCCGGCAGCCCTATTTTGTAGGAAAAAGAGGCAAGAGCAAGAGATCATCTCTTGTTAGCACTCCTTTTTCTTCCTACTGCATCCTGAAGATCATGATTCTGGTAGTTTAGATTCCCACTTTTCCCTTCCTAGATCACCCCTCCACTTTGAAATATCCTTCCCCTTCTAGAGGCAAGGTTGTTTCTCTGTGTCTCTTGAACTATGCTTTGCCTCTACTGGTCCATGCTCTTGAGTTTAACCACAATCCTTTCTTATGAATTAAAATGCCACAAATAAAGTTATTTTATTTTTAGTTTGCATCTTCTGTGAGAGACCTCTTGGCTGAACAATCAGCTGCAAAACATTGGTACATACCCTATTTCCCAATGTCTAGCATGGTGCCTCTCATAAAATTGGTACTAATATGTTCATAGGTTTGTGATGAGACCTGGAAGAGATACAAAGATAAAATAAGGTCTTTGCCCTCTTATCAGGGGAAATGACCCATCCACCAATAACTACAAATAAATCTAAAATAATGCTAGGTATATTATAGAGGGGCAAAGAGTTAAGTGTGAGCTTCTCTTTTCCAATACCACTGTTTTTGTTTACTTCTTGAATTGCTCATTCATTTATTTTTTTAAAATAGTTTATTAATATTGATTTTTTGTATTACTGTCATTTCCCAATTGCCACCCCACCCCAACACTCCCTTGTTACAAAGTACAGCTAAGCAAGGCAAATCAATATAGTATATAACTCAGTCCAGTTGTTTGTAACTCCATTTTTTTTTTTTTTTGCAGATACTAGTATTTTGTTATTTCCTTCTCCAGCTCATTTTACAGGTGAGAAAACTGAGGCAAACAGGATTAAGTGATTTACCCAGGATCATCCAGCTAGTAAGTGTATGAGGCCAGATTTGACCTCAGTAAGTCCGCCTGATGCCAGTTGCCAGATCTGGTGCTCTGTCCACTGCGCCCCCTACTGATCCTATCTATATAACACCTCTCTATAGAGAAAAGAAATCCGTTTTTTTCAATCACACTTTTGCTAACAAGATTGGTCATTGCATTTACCTACGTTTGGATATTTTTTTGTGGTTTTTATTTTTTCCTTTACATTGCTGAAGTCACTGTTTCCATTTTTTCCCCCTTGGCTCAAATGATTTCTCATTTTATTAGCTCATACAGATCTCAAATTTCTGTGGGTTCTTTATATTCATTCTTACAATGAAATATTCTAATACATTGTGTACAATGTTAAGCCATTCCCTAATCAATGGTTACCATTTCTGTTTTCATTTTTTTGCTAGTATAAAAAATATACCCATAAATATTTTGTCATATTTTGAATTTTTCCTCTGTCTTTAATCTCATTGGCATATTGGCCCAATGGTGATATTGCTGGGTCAAAAAGTATGAACTGTTTAGTCACTGTTCCAAATTGCTTGGAACATTTTTTTTCATATTGTTTTCCAGAACAGTTGGATCAGTTGACAGCTCCACTACCTGAATATTAACATGATTCTCTTCCCACAGCCTCTCCAGCATTGTAGCTAGCACATAATTAACACTAAATAAATGTTTGTTTCCTTCCTTCCACCATGTCTCATGTCTCTGCCACCCTGAATTTGTGTCATCCTTTTAAACCTAAATTGTTTGATCTTATTTTTATTAATAACTTGCTTTTACAGCACCTTACTTTCCAAATATATTCTTTCCATTTTTCCTATCCAGTGAGCTACTGCTTGTAACAAAGATTTAAAAAGAAAGGAAAGGGAGAAAGCAATCCATCAAAAGCCAACAAACAACACATCAGGCAGGAGCATATGTACTATACAAAAAAATTGTCTATATCCCTAGATCCTCACATCTTCCAAAGGGAAAGGAGGATTCATGTTGGTTTTTTGTTTGTTTGTTTGTTTTTAACCTTCTCGAGACAAAATTCTTAATTATAAGTAGGTAGTGTTTGGTTTCCTTTGTTTGTTCTTTCCATTTATATTGTTGTAGTAGTGCTTATTTTTTCACTCTATCAGTTTATGTAAGTCTTCTCATATTTCTCAGAATCCATTATTCATTGCTTCTTTTGATGAAATAATAGTCATATTTATATACCACAATTTGCTTAAACATTTCCCAATTAATAAGCATCTACTTTGTTTCCTATTCTTTATTATTACAAAAGTGCTGTTATGAATATTTGGGACTATATAGGATCTGTCTTCCTGTCTTTAGTCACTTTGGGTTCTATATGCCTATTAATGAGACTTGTGCATCAAAGAGTATGGTTACTTTTTTTTTTCCCCTGAGGCAATTGGGGTTAAGTGACTTGCCCAGGGTTACATTAGTATGCTTCCCCCCCCCCAGTCCTTCCAACATATGTTTTCCATCTTTTGTCATTTTCATTAATTTGGGGAGTGTGTCATTTTCATTCTCAATATTCTTATTTGTGATTTGGGGTAATCTTTACATGGTTATTAATCATTTGCAATTCTTTTTAGAACTGCTTTTATTCTTTAATTGCTATGCTATTATATTTTTTAAATATTTCTATTATATATCTACTGACCAATGATAGAAAAATAAGGAATCCAAATCTATATAAAACTTCTAGAATTTAACAAAGTAGAACTAAACAAATTAACATACAACCATTCATTCTGTGCCCTCCTCCAAATGCATTAGTTCTCTTTTTTATTATATTTTTAGAACTTAATTGTTATCAATGTGTATATATATTCAGAATCACTAGCCATTTTTGCACCCAGAGCAAGTAGCATTAAAAATTCCCCTCAAGGGGGCAGCTAGGTGGCGCAGTGGATAGAGCACCAGCCCTGAAGTCAGGAGGACCTGAGTTCAAATCTGGTCTCAGACACGAAACAGCTGTGTGACCCTGGGCAAGTCACTTAACCCCAATTGCCTCAGCAAAAAAAAAAAAAAAATTCCCCTCAAACAACAAAAATAAGAATAACTGATATGTATACAGCACTTTAAATTTTATAATGCACTTCATTACTTTTGAACTTTATAGGTATTAAATTTTTTTTAAACAGATGAGGAAATAGGCTAAGAAAAGTTAAGTAACTTATTCATAGCATACAGGTACTTGGTGCAATAGATAAGAGAACTGAACTTGGAGTTAGCAAGACCAGAGCTCAAATCTGAATTCAGACACTTATTAACAGGCTAAATCTGGGCAAGTTATTAAACACTATATGCCTCAGTTTCCTCCTTTGTAAAATGAGGGTATAAGAGCACCTACCTCCTCCCAAAAATTGTTGTGACAATCAAATTCGTAAAGTAAAAGTCAGGATAAAAATATAGGGTATCCTAACTCCCCTACAGCATGTTAACATGTTAAAATATATTCATTTGGAAGGAAGAAGACTGAGACACAGGAGGACCAGCAGATTCTAAACATCCACCTGGAATATGGTTGTAGTGATAGAGCAAAGGAAGTTGGTCACCATTAACCCTACTTTGTCTAATAATTCTTTTTTTTCCCCCTGAGGCAATTGGGATTAAGTGACTTGCCCAGGGTCACAAAGCTAGGAAGTATTAAGTATCTGAGGCCAGATTTGAACTCAGGTTCTCCTGACTTCAAGGCTGGTGCTCTATCCACTGCACCACATAGCTGCAAAAATTTATTTATTTTTTGACTAGGTGAAAGAGATTTTTGCCTCAATTGCTACCTATCCTAAATCACTCAGTCAAACTGGGACCTCTTGAAGACCTTAGTTTAAAAAGGCCAAGGTCTCCCACTGCATCCAGGATCATTTCCAGTCATCCTAATCTATATCTAGTCAGTCATTGGACCCAGATGGCTCTGGAGTGGAAATGAGACAGATTATCTTGCACAACCCTCTGTCACTTAAATCCAATTCACTTCCCTGATGTCATGGTCCTCTTCAAGAGCTTAGGACAAATATCATAGATTTCTGCTATGTCAGATGATTAAATCCTATGGTCCTTAGGGTGCAAAGCAGATTATAATGCTTCTTCAATAACTTTTCCATTGATAAACATCACATGTGTTCCTGATGCTGAACCACATTACAGTATCAGGAACTTTGATGATGAAAACTTCCTGAGTCTTCAATTAACTGGGGCTGTGGCTAGTATCTACAGGAGTAGTTGTCAGGCTGCATCCTTGCAGGAGTTGATTCCAAGGATGGTGGCTGAGGGTACTGAGCTGAAATCACTGCTATTGCCTAGGGTTGTAATGTTTTGTTTTTGTTTTTTAAGATAAAGGGAGTTTATTATTATCCCAAGGCATCAAACAGTTGGAGTAGAGCTGGACCCATTCCCTAAGTGCTTGGGATCAGGGCCCTGGGATCCAAGAGGATAATGGTTAAGGTGTCTGGAACATACAACTGCTTCCTCTTCCTCCCTCAGGTGGCCTTGTTACAGCTAGGCTAACTTGCCTGCTCTTCATGCTGTCTTATTACATCTCTGTATATAGTACTGTTTCTACTGATAATTGATTTGCATTATTTCAAAGAGACAGTTTCTTTTTGTATTTTTTATAGCTATCATTTTTAATGTCATTGATTGTTGAATTCAAATTTCTTTCTTTCATCTTGTTTGATTTAATCCATTCTTTTGCTCAATGCTTTCTTCATACCAATTGTTATCCAATGTATTATATATTATAATGTATACATTGTATGACAATACATTATAACAAATTTGTTCAATACATTATAACATTACTATATGTATTATTTAATATAGTTAAAAAATATTAACCTTTGTAGACCTACATATTTGAAAAGCAGATTATTTCATCATGCCTATTCTGTTGCTAGTCAACATTCAACTAACAGAATGTTTGTCAGCCCTATATAGTATCATTCTGATGATCCACTGGCATTTACCAAAGACAGCAGCCTTTGAATTATGATGGAATGGGAAAAGCCTTGGCCTGGGATTTGGGAGACCTAAGTTTTAGTTCAAAATCTGCTATAATAGTGTGATCTGCAATGAATTATTTTCCCTCTTTGTGCTTCAGTTTCTTCAGCTGTAAAACAAAGGAGTTAAGATTTGATTTCATTATGTCCCTTCTGGCTGCTATAACTATATGGTATTTTTTCCAGCATTGTGTTTATACCTGTGCTAAGTGCTGTGGCATTTTATAGACTAAAAGGAACAGTCTGTATCCTCAAAAACTTATTAAGTTGGGGAAATAAATTAAAAAACTAAACTAAAATAAACAACAAAAACCAGGCAGCATGGCAGCACTGGATAAAGCAATGGACCTGGAGACAGGAATAGCTGAATTCAAATTCTACTTTCAGATAGTAACTACATGTTCTGGAGTCAGGAGGACCGGAGTTCAAATTTGGTCTCCTACTCAACATTTCTTAGCTGAGTCGAAGTTAAGTCCCGTAACCCCAATTCCTCACACACACACACAAAAACAAAACAAGAAAACAAAAACAGATACTAGCAGTATGACCCTGGACAAATCATCTAACCTGTTTGCCTCAGTTTCCTCACCTGTAAAATGAGAATAAAAACACCCACTTCTCAGGGTTGTAGTGAGGAATAAATGAGACAATAAAGCAAAACTTCAAGATGACACCTAAATTCTAGCTTATTATTGGACATATATGTGTCACATGATAGCGTTATGAGGGGATCAGCCGAATTCTGATACCGTGTGACCTTGGGCTTGTACCTTTCCCTCTCTGGCCCACAACTATTCCTCTCATAACACTTCAAAAGTTTTCACTGGCTATCCCCCATTAAAATTACCTCCCATTTTGTCCCATATATACCTTGTTTGTATGTTGTTTGTCATTATAAAGGAAGTTTCTTGGGCGTAAGGACTTTTCTATTTACATCTCACATAGTAGGCACTTAAGACTAGCTAGCAGAGTCTAGGGCTTAGATTTGCATTTTTACTAGCTTTCCTTCATCCCCGGAAATCTCTCCCTCCTAGTTTCCCTAGTTTCCTTCAGCTAAAATGTTAAATTTCTCTTGGAAGCCTTTCCCGATGCCCCTTAATGTTAATGCCTTCTGAGATTTCTCTTAATTTATACTGTCTATACTTGTTTGTACAGAGGCGACTGTAAATTGTCAGCTTAGATAGAGAATAAACTCTTTTAATTTAATTAAAAAAATTTTTTTCTGATCGTTTTTTGCCTTTCTTTGTGCATTATCCCCACCACTTTGCCCATTCGGGGCACGCAGTAATCGCTTAATAAATGTTTGCTGCCTAGAGTTAGTTTCCCTGTTTGTAAGAGGGCAGTCGGGCCGGAAGGGAAGGGTCTCATCCAGAGCCAACCACTTATTAGATCTACTTTTACAACGTCTTTTCTTTCCAACAGCCTTTAGGGGGTAGGAGGAGGAAGAACGGCCGCCCTTTGGCTAACGCGGAGAGCAGACAGGCGCGTCCGGACCGGATGCACTCGGCTCTCCGCAAGCTGCCGGCGGGCTGGAGGGGGCCCGGGAAGGTGGGACTGCACGGGAGCGTGACCAGAGGAGAGCAGGCTCAGCTGTCCCGAACTCGGCATCCCCAAAGGGGCCGGCGGAACAAAAGGCTCCCCCGGTCCGCAGCCCCGCCCCTTCGCCGCCGGGTTTCCTCCTCCTCCAGCTCCTCCTCCAGCTACCTAGGACTGAGTTAAAGGGTGAGTCTCCAAGGAAGCGCTCCCTCCTCCGCGCTGCGCGCTCCCTCCCCTCGGCCGTCTCCTCGGTCTTCCTCCGCCCCTTCCTCTGCTCCCTCCCTCCCTCCTCCCCCATTCCCTCGTGGGTTTACGCCGAGCCAAACAACCTCCGGGCACTCAGCTGCATCTCCCTCTAAGTAACAACAAAGGCCACAAACGATCTAGACGGCCTAGGCCGAAGTCTCCGGGATTTCTTTCCTGCGTTCTCCGGCTTCTTGCCAGGCAATATTAGCCACGGCAGGGTCTGGAACTTGGGGCGGCAGCGGCGAGCGGCAGCCCGGCGTTAGTATACCGTGGCGCCCCGCCTCGGGAGCCGCTCTCCTCCCGGAGCAACACTCCCCCGCTCATCCCGAAAGTGATTGCCCAGGGTTCGGCTGCAGTTCGATAGCGCGTGCAGAGCTAAGTCCTGGCACCTTCTCGGCCTCGCTGGCCCAGGACAGCCCGAACTACATTGTTCCTTTGCCGTGTCCCAGCCACTCGCCTCCTCCCTCAACAGGCTCAAGCTCGATTCCTCACCTAGACCTCGAAGGCTCTAATGCTCCTTTAAGAAACACCGCCGAGGACCGGAGGAGGGCGAGGAGGCGGGGCCCGGAGAAAGCTCCGGCTGAGGTGATTGGCTGGGAGGAGGGGCGGAGTTCCGGACGCCAGCGCGGCCCCAGGAAGAAAGGGCTAAGGCTGGCGTAGGGGGGCCGGGGCGGTGGGTACTGATTGGTTACTGCGACCGCGAGCGGCGGGCAGTCACGTGACGCGAAGGCTGGGGCTCCCGGCGCGGGGGACGCTGGTGGCCAAGATGGCGGCGGAGCTGGTGGAGGCCAAAGTAAGTGAGCGAGCGGCTGGGGGGGGGGCGGGGGCGGGACGCGGTGCTTTTCTGAGGCAGGCTCGAAAGGGAGGCTGGTCGGGGGAGAAGTGGGGACGGACGGACCTCGTCTCTATACTCTTTCTGAGCCTCCTCCGCTCCCCGACTCTGGGCGCCGGGGCGGTGGCCTGCCTAGGCCGTCCTGCCGTCCTGGGGCCCGGGACGCCGCGACCGCTGCTGCCCTCTCCCCCGCTGCGCCCGGCTCCTTGCTTTCCCGGGCTAGCCTTTTCTCCTCCTGGGGATTGGGGCCACCTCCTACCCCCGAAGTCGCCGGTCCCTACCCCCGCCCTGACCCCAGCTCGCCCCTCCCCCGTTTCCAACAGGAACCCCTCCCCCTCCAGGACTGGCAGCTCCGCCCCTCCCCCACCCCCCAACTGCTGCCCCCCACCCCCACCCCAGACAGGCCAGGCCGGTTCAACCTCGGACCCGACACCTGCTCCTTTTCCCCCAATCACCCTGATACCCCTAACTGCCCTCTTGGGACAGGTGTTTCCCATGTTCCTGGATTTGACACCCCCCCCCCCACTGTTTTCTGACACCCTGCCTCCCTTTTTCTTGGAAAATTGCCTTCCATTTGGTGGGGGGGGTCATACAACTATTATTCCCTGCCCCCCCACTCTCCTGAGACTGGTAGCATCCCATCTTCTAGTCTTCCAATTCTAGTCTTTTCCTGGAACAGGTTGCACCCCATTTAGAGGTCTTGCTCTTCTCTCCTGAACAGTTTCCCCTGTTTCATGGGCTGACATACTTTTTTGTCCTTTTTTCTTGGACGGGATGCTTACCATTTCTTAAACTATTTCTTGGAAGCAGTTGTTTCTAAAGTGGGGATCGAGGGCAAAGGTTACTTTTCCATCTTTCTGACCCTAGGGCATCATAACTGCCTTCTGCTCTTTTGGGGGAATTGGATGGGGAAGACTTGGACTCTGAATGCTGAGGGGCTGTTTGATTTTGGGGAAGCTTTATTTTGTTTCTAATTCCTTCCACTCCCTGCCCCATCCCGCCCTCCAAAAGAGTTTATAATCTAGTACAAAGTGAAAGAAGCCTTGTAACACATCATCTCAATAGAATGAAAAGAAACGGGATGGGGAAGGAACTTTATTATTTATGTTTATAATTCCTTTAGTTTTGAGTGATGGTGTACTACCCAGATATCATATTTCTTTTTTTGTCTCCTGGGGATCTTAAGTTTTATAAGTTTGTGAAAATCAAAGCAAAATTGCTGTGTCTGTAATTTAGCAGAGGTGTCAAGTGCAAAACTAAAAAGTGGGTTCCTTACCATATTAAGATGTAATTGGGAAATGTTTAACAAAATTAATAACAAATAATTGTAAAACAGATAATCCCACCTGGGATACAGTTTATTTGAATTTAATTGACTTAAATCTAAGGACTTAAATCCTTAGAGAGTTTGCCTGAGGCACTTAGTTGGACCCAGTTCTCCCTATTTCAAAGTTAGCTCCTCATCCACTACACTGTTACTTTCCTAAATCATAGTTACTTAATATTTATTGAATTGAATATTTTTTACAGATCAGGATCAGACTAAATATTTTCTATGTGAAGCACAAAGAAATGGGGTCATGATCTCAAAAGAGGATTTAGGGATACATTAAACTCCTGCCCTCTCCTCTCTTGAAAAAAAATCATAGTAAAGCCTAGGTGGACATGATTTTTAAGTTCTGTTGGCTAGTGTGAGATTTGACTTGCTGTCAGACCAATCAAGGCTGAAATTCAGACTGGGTAGGTACTTTTGATGTGGACTAGCCTGAGCCAGTAGTGATTTATAATGGGGGTGGGCATGAAATTTCCCTTTTAAGGTCTTTTTTGATCATTTTTCTTTCTTTACTTTCTTTCCCCATTTCCCCCTTTAGTTGAGAGACCACTGAATTGCAGTATTAGCTGTTGAGCAAAAAGCATGTAATAAGTCTGACAATTCATTCCAAGAAATATTCATTAAGTACTTTCTAGGATTTTCCTGGACCTGTCTTCATGTCTGGAATGTACTCCTTCCTCAGCTACTGCTTTCTTTTAAGACAGCTCAAACATGAGAATATTCTCTCTTCCTTCCCAGATACCTTGTAGGCACTTAGATGTGTCTGTGTTGTTTTCCCAGTAGAATTTAAGCTCCATGAGAGCAGGAACTGTTTTGTATCCCCAGTGTTTAGTTCATTGCCTGGCACATTGTTAGGTGCTTGATAAATCCTTGTCGATTCATTGCCAAGTACTCTTAGGCAATGGGGATTCAAAAATTTACAGTTTGTGCTTGTAAGGAATTTCTATTCTAGTGAGAAAAATAAGCACATAAATAAGTAAATAGATACCAAATTATTTGGAGAAATCAGAAAATTCTTTCCATAGGCTTTTATCAGAACTAGAAATTTCAGGTGTAAGAGATAAGGAAAAGGATGTCCTAAGCATGGAGGATGGGCACTAATGGGAGAGCAGAATGTTGTTTAGGAAACAGCAAAAAGGCCAGTTTGGCTGAAGTATGTGGTACATAACGGGAGTAATTTGAAATGTCTGAAAAGGTAAATTGGAGTAAGGTGTTGCAGGCCTTTAAATGTCAAAACAGTTGGTATTTTATCCTGGAGGTAATGGAGAGCCATTGAAGCTTCTTGAGAATAGGAGATTTAAGGTGTTCTGAGTTCTGTATTGGGAGCTTTTTTAATCTTGGTCTAGATTGATAGGCAAGCCTTTTTGAGAGTGCCTGGACAATATCTATAATAAGTTATGTTTATATTATTCTTTAAGACTTGCAGCTCATATAATTTCATTTGGATCCTTTTTCATACTCAAAAAAAGTAAAGGGGCACTTTACATTTGTTACTATTCTATCTTCAACATGACATAGCCCTTTTCCTCTAAAAGTTTGGGTCTGTTCCAGGAGACCTGTTCTTGTCTGCAAGAGTTTGGGGAGGGCAAACCCTTCTGTTACTTTATCCATTTGCCCAGTATTATCAGTGTGGGATTCTTCATATTCAGATGTAAGTTAGCCACATATTTGAGTGGGCCTTTTCTTTGTAGCTACCTCCACAGATAACCACAGAGTGGTCAGTTCCACTTGTTCATAAGTGATCTACCTATTTGAGGGTTACAGAATTTCAGGTAACTGAACCAGAGATGAAGCTTTAGGATAGAGACTCTTAACTTTTTTTGTGTCATGGGTTCCTATGGCAATCTGGTGAAACCTATGAGCTTTTAGAGTAATGTTTAGGAATTGTTCTTAGAGCATTGTTTATAAAATTATAAAACAAAATATGTAGGATTACAAAAGAATCCTGAGAGAT